>MCFG01000495.1:40000-42147 GCA_002104895.1 Anaeromyces robustus | reverse complement strand
TATATATTTTTAATAATAATTAATAGTTTTTATTATGTGTAAATAGTGTAATGGTAATAATAAATAATAATAAATTTTAATGATTATTAAAATACAAAATAAATAATAAAATAAAATAAAAAAAAATAAAAAATAACATCAATATAAATATTATCCATTAATTAATAATTAATAATTATTTTTGTGTTAAATTACTATGTATAATTATTAATTGATTTTCTTTTTTTTTTTTTAAACATTTTTATATACATGGAACATTATAAATTAATATATAAGAAATAGTTGTTTGTATATATATTATTTATTCTTATAATATATAATACAATATAAAATGTCATTTTAGTATAAAATATGTTACATTAACAAAATTGTTAATAAAAAATTTTAAATATTATAATAAATCAATGTGTTACAAAAGTCTCATAATTTTCTATTAATTAGCATTATATATTACAATGTAAACAAGAAAAAAAAATATTTTATTTTTGTTTATTATATTAATTCTTTTATTATTATTAAATAATATATTAAAAAACAATATTTATTTATTTATTTATTTATTTATTTATTTATTTATTTATTTATTTATTTATTTATTTATTTATTTATTCGTTTATTTATTTATTTGTTTATTTATTTATTATAATTTGTTAATAATAAATAAAAAAAATTTATCATATGAAAATATATCTATAAAAATTAAGTATTTCTATTAAAAATTTAAATATTTATAATTAATAATTAATAGTTTTTAAGCCAATAAATAGCTATTGAATATTGACCAACTACCACAAATAAACAATACATAAATAATGAAATTCTTTATTTTTTTTTATAATACACACTAATAAATAGAGAGAAATATTAAAAAAAATATTATATATAACATTATATCCTTTTTTATCTTATTAAATATATATAAATTAATATAAATAATAATATTTATATAGAGAAATAATAAAAAGAAAAAATTTTTAATGCATACTAATAAAGAAATATCAATATATATGTATATATATAAAGATTTATCTTTCTTTTTTATCTTATGAAATATATAACATATATAAATTAGTAATATAAATTATAAATTATAATATTTTATATGATACGATATTTTTTTTTTTTATATTTTATATTTATGTTTTTTATTTATTTTTAATTTTTAATTTTTTTTTTTTTTTGTTAATATTATCTTATTAATATTTTTTTTTCTTAATCATTTAATATATATATTTTATATATTAATTGATTGATTTGATTGATTTGATTTATTGTTATTTTTTATTGTTATTATTATTCTTATTATGATTATGCTAATGTTTATTATTTTTATTTTAATTTATTTTTTATTTTATTTTATTTTATTTTATTTTTTTTTATTTTTTATTTTTTATTTTTTATATTTTATTTTATTTTATCATATTTATGTTTTTAAGGAAACAAAAAGAAAAATAAAATATATCTTATTGCCTTTTTTTTTTTTTTAATGAATTAATTTTAATTTTTTATATTATAAAAAAAAAATTAATAACATGTGTAAAAATATATATATATATTTATATTTATAATATAAATTATATTGTTATATTAATTTCAATGAATATTTATAATTGATACTTTCTAAAAAAAAAAAATTAAAAATTAAAATTAATGTTTTTTATTAAAAAAAAAATAGTTGTTCTCATTTCTTTAAAATAACTAAAAAAAAAAAAAAATTAATAATTGATTAAATGAAAATTCTATTATATCATAATAAAAAAAATAAAATTAAAAAAGAATTTATATAGAAAAAAATAGTAATAGTAATTTTTTGATTTTATTTTTCATATATTTCCATTTGATTTTTTTTTTTTTTTTTTTTAAATATATGTAATTGAATTATATATTATGTATATAATATTTTAAATTTTTTTTTTTTTTTGTATATTTTTTTATGTTATTGACTTGTTAATATTGTTTTGATGTTTTTTTTCTTTGCTTCATTTGAAATTGTTTTGATGTTTTTTTTCTTTGCTTCATTTGAAATTGTTTTGATGTTTTTTTTTTTTTTTTTTTTTTTTTTTTTTTCCTTTTTTTTTAAAATTAAATGAAAAAAAAAAAATTATCTTTACTGGTAATATTTAAACTTTTATTTTATTTTTATTATT
>MCFG01000495.1:0-35000 GCA_002104895.1 Anaeromyces robustus | reverse complement strand
ACGTTCAAACGTCATACTTAACGGGGTATTTTCTATGCTTTTTCTATTACTGCCTTCATCTATATCTGAAGATTGATCATTTAATTGTTGATTATCATCCCATAAGGAATAATTAAGGAATAAATGTTGACAGATTTTGGAATATTCGGATCCAACGCTGTTTTATGTAAAAATAAAATTAATTTTAATAATAAAAAAATATTATATTTTAAAAATTACTATATTTAAATTTTATAATAATAATGATAATAATAATTATGATAATAATAATGATAATAATAATGATAATGATAATAATAATAATTTAAATATTCATTATAACTACCTGCATCCTGAAGTATCAATAATAAATTGAATAGCACTTAAACTCATTGATCTAAAGTATATAGCTGGATCACGATTATCATTTAAAACGAATAAAAAGAAATCTGGTAAATTATGTAAATTATAAATAACTTCTGCAGGACTTGATAATCGACTTAAAAGAGGATTAGTTTCTTTTGGAACTTTAAATATTTCTACAATAATTTCATCAATTCTCTTTTTATCATCTACATCTTGTGCTTTTAAATAATATTTCCATAATCTAGATATTTCTATAAAATGAGGAATAGATTCATTTTCCCTAGTTCTAACATATTCCATTTCAGCAATTAATGATTCCAATTTTGCCATACGAGCTAACGTCTATTTGAAAAATAAAATGTTATATATTAAATTAACAATTCTTTTTATTATTATCATAAACTATAATATTAATTTCTTAAATTAAAACTTACATATAAAAATATTTCAGATTTTGAAGTAATAGTATAAGGAGTTTGTGCTAAATGACTGTGGAAAGTCATATTAGATTGTTTAAATATTTCTCCAGATATTAACAAATATTTAATAATATCCTATTTAAATTTATAAATAAATAAAAAAAAATTGATTTTTAAATAAATTAATATAATAATATATATTAAATGTTATAAAATTAAATTTATTTTATTCAAACTTACTAAAGCTTTATTAATTATTTCAATGCCCTGTACACTTTTATGTGACGAATGTAATGCTAAACCTAGCAATATATGAGCATCTATAATATCACATTTTGGGTGATTATTTATCTATTTTTAAAAGAAAAAAAAAATAAATAAATAATAATAATGTATTATATTAATATATTTTACATATTTTTTAATTAAAAATAAATAAACCTTATTATATTATATTCAAATTAAAATATAAACAAAAATAATATTTACTTCTAAATAAGTAACCATATTCATCAAAGGCATAACCATTTTTGGTTGTGGAGAAGTATAAACATTAACACCAGCAATTCTAATTAATTTTAATGGATCAAGATTGAATCTAGTCTATAATATTAAACAAATATTAAATTTAATAAAAAAATGTTATTATAAATACTATTATTATTATATATTATTTATAAACATATTACTTCTTCACTTAGTGGATCTAATATCTTCTTAATTCTTATATTAATACCATCAGCAATACCAATAATACGGTATTCATAAATTAATACTTTTGCTTCTTTATCTTTCATTGCAGCATTCTTATTATCATAATTCATTAAATTTCTCGATACTTGAGTAATAATAGGCTTTAAATGAAAAATATAGTATAAAATAATAAAAAAAAATTATTTATTATTATAAATAATAAATATAAAATATAAATTATTATTAATTATAAATTATAATTATTTATAAAATATAAAAAAAATTACAGTATAAGAAGTGTATCCCTTCATATACGATATATGAACATCAATATCACGTAAATGACACAAAACGTCATTATCAGAATCGTCATTTTGTGATGTATTTATTGTTGTATTTAAATCTGGGAATGGAGGTGGAGGACTACTAATAGATCTTCTTCTTCCTTTTCTACCACCTAGTTTTTTCTGTAAACTAACATTTTCTAATATTGGTTTCGTTTTGTTTACAGTACTCGTACGTTTATTTGGATTTTCATTTTCTGATGAATTATCTTGTAAAGGTTTGGCTTCTAATGCAGCTGTATTTTGACTTAATGAAGGAAATGGTTGACATTCATCATTTTTTAATTCTCCAACTGTATCTAATGCTTCTTCATCCTCTTCATTGATAATATCTTTATTATCTTTAATATCATTTAATGGTATAAAGACTCTATCATTCGTTGATGTTGAATTATGATTATTTGTTTTTTGGCTATATCTTTTATTATAATTTTTATCTTTAAACCGATCATCAATAGAATTGAGTGAATTATTAAGACTTGATTCATCTATTTCACTATTAATTATTGTTGCTTCATTAATACCATTTAAAATATTATTAGTATCGACTTCCGACTCTTCTTGTATTATTCCTTTTTGAAATTCTCTTGATGATTTTGCAGAGCGAGGGGTATACAATTTTTTTGGTTTTCCTATGCTTGTTAAAAATTCTACATTTAACGAACTAATTAAACATCTTGTTGCAAATTTCATATTAATTTCTAATTCATCTTTATTTTCTTTCACTAATAAAATATAAATATTTTAGTTATATTAATCAATATTAAATATTCTAATAATAAATTTAATAATACTATATAATAATAGAAGTATTAAAATAGTCATAATTAAAAAAAATTATTAAAAAATTTTACTTGTTAGTTCTAAACCACAATTTCTTTTCAAATGACCATCAATTTTTCCTATTGACGATGATATTTCATCATTATTAGACGTTATTGTAAGTTTATAATTTGTTTGTTCTGAATCACCCAAAAGATCTTCAATACTACTAGATTTATTTAATTTTCTATCTGGAAATTCCTCATCAGTTGGTGTATATGATTCTGACAATGGATGAGGTTTTGCTGCAATATATTAAAATATAAATAAATTTAATTTATATATATAGATAAATTTTTAAATTAACCAAATTATATAAAATTAATAAATCATTATAAATAATTATATATATATATATATAAATTACATATAATTATTATTATTATTATTATTATTATTATTATTATTATTATTATTATTATTATTATTATTATTTAAATTACCATTATATATTTTTGAATTATTTTTAGAAGGTGGTGGTCGTTCAAGAATAAAAAGTGTAGGTACCATAGAATACACAGACATCTTTTTAGTCTGTGACTTTTTTGAACCTTTACTTTTCATATTTTTTTTTATATTTTATTTGTAATATTAAAATGGGAAATATTTAAAAAGGATTCAAAATTACAATTATTATATATCTGTTATTTTATTTCTTTAGTGTAAAAAATATACAGAAAAAAAGTTTATTAGTATATAGAGTTTCTTTTTAATAATTGTTTATAACATTATAAATTTATAAATGTATATTTATATATAAACAAAATAATTATTTTAAAATGTAAATTTGAACATATAAAAATACCTCTTTTTTTTTTTTTTATTCTATTTTTTTTTTGTTGTTGTTGTTATTTATTAATTTTTAATGTATTATTTTAAAATAATACAAAAAATAAATTTATATAATAATAATAATAATAATAATAATATAATTTAATTAAAATTAAACTATTATTATAATTGATTATTAAAAAATCTGAACCGAGAAGAAATTTAATAATGAAATTTAATTAAAATTTTCTTGAAAAGGGATTTTTGTTCAAAGTTATTAATATATATGAAAAAATAGAAACAATAATAATAAGCAATTTATTTTAAAAAATAAAATATATAATTATTATTATTTTTTTTCTATAATATTTTTTATCAAAAAAGAAAAATATATTTATTGTTTTGATTATTTATTATAATACTTTTTCTTCTTTCTTTATTTTTTTTATTATTAAATTTTAAAAAGAAATAAATTTAAAAATAAAATATTTATGATAAAGGGAAACAATTATAAATCAATTATTGAATACATTACTTCATTATTATTATTATTATTTTCTTTTTTGAATATCTTTGAGATATAATAATATATATAATGTGTAATTAAATTATGATTGTTTATATTATTATATTATAATTTATAATTATTATTTTCTTCTCAATTACAATTATTATATTTTTATATTCAAATTTACTTATGATTTATAATTCTTTTATAGCCTTTTTTGATTATTAAAATTCTAAATATTTTCTCCCAAATTTATTTAAAACAATGATATAGTTTGATGAATTTTTACTTTTCGAATAGTATTTTTTTTATCCTTTCCTTCTTTTTGAATATAAATTTATTATAGTATCTTTATAATAATGAATCTTATTTTTATTGTTTTTATTAAGAATATTAGTATTATTATTAAATATTAATATTTAGGCTTTTATATGAAATATATTATTTTAATTTATATTATATGCTTTTATTGTTAATGAATTATAATTGATTATTATTAAATGAACTTATTTTCATTTATATTCAGCATATTATTCTTGCTCTATTATACTCTTAGCATAATATTAATAAATTAATATCTTCTTTCTTTTTTTTATTTTAATCATAACTTTTATTTTTAATATTAATGAAGCATATATTTATAAAAATAAATATAAAAATTATAATATCGAATATTATTATAATTGATTGATTGATTTATTAAATTATTCATTTATTTATTTATATAATTATTTAATTAATTATTAATCTATACGTTTATTTAGAATAATAATAAAATAAAATAATTATTTAAGTTATTATTAAATTATAATAATACATTTTTATAATGTGTATTATTTATTTATTTATTATTAGTATACATAAAATAAACAAAATATTATAAATAAAATTATTATATATTACTACTATTTTATTATTAATTATATTATTAATATTTATGATTTATTTACTTATTTATTTATTTATTATTATTTATTTATTATTTATTCATTTATGCATTTGTTTATTTACTTATATATTCATCTATATATATATTTTTATTATTATATATTTATATATTTACTTATTTATTTATTTATTTATTTATCTATTTATTTATTTATTTATTTATTTATTTATTTATTTATTTATTTATTTATTTATTTATTTATTTATTATATAAAATATTTAAAACTTTTATTATATTTATTATTAATATTATTAGGATTTTATTTTATAAATAGAAGAGTCTATTAGATCATTATATTCATAATATATATAATATATTAATTTATAGTAAATTTTTAATATGATATTTTTAAAGTTATTTTTTATATATACATAGAAAAGTCATCTATTGTCAAATTAAGTTAATATCAATATTAAAGTGTATTTGTAATATATTGTTATTATATAAATTTTTTATTACTATTTAATATTTTTAATTATTTTTTAAAAAAAAAAAAAAGGATGATATATTAAAAATTTGGTTTTTTGATTTTATAATTAATTATATTGTAATAAAGTATATATTATTATATATTAATAATTAATTATAATATATATCTTATTTTACCAATAAATTAATATAAATTAAAAATTTAAAAAAAAAGATTTTCTTAATAATTAAATAATATATTATATATAATTTTTTAAATAGTATTATATTTTATTATCATATAATAATTTGTATATAATTTATATTCAATATAATATAAAGTATTTAATATTAATATTTATAAAACTTTTATATATTTCATTTAAATCTTCAAAATATTTAATATTATTTATTATTATAATTATTATTCTACTTATGACTATCTTTTTTAATATTTTAATTTCTTTTTTAATTAATTATTGATATTAAGAAATGATATTTAGGAAATAATAAGAAATATATAATAATAATAAAAATAAAATAATAATAAAACGGTAATTCAGATTTTAAAGTAAATAAAAGTTTAAATATATAAATGATATAAAATTGTTAAATCCTCAATAATTAATAAATAATTGATTTAAAATATATATTTTTTAAATACAAAACGAAGGGTATGCTTTTAATACAAACCCCAATTTAATTGTTTTATTAAACAAATAACTCTATTTAACATTTAAATATTTCAATTATCTTTTTTCATTTTTTTTTTTTTTTTTTTTTTTTTTTTAAACATTTAAAGTTTAAATAAAATAATTAATATTGATAATTAAAATAAATATTTCATATTTAGTCCTTGCTGTGATTATTAACAATTTAATTCTATATATCAATAGATATTTTGTTTCATTATATTTTACTTGAAAATTAATATTAAATGAATTATATATATTTATATAATTCATTTAACTTTAACAGAAACTTGAAAATATTAATATTAAATAATTTTATTAATATTATACAATATATTTTGTAACACTATGAAGTTTTTATATATAGTTTAATTAATTTTTCTTATATAACTGAGATAATTCTATTGTATACTTATGATTATCAACAAAATATTTATATTTATATTTTATATAATACATTATAAAAATATTTCAATAAATAGATAACTTACAAAAAAAATAATAATATTTATACAATATTATATTTTATTTTTTTATATACTGTTTAAGCACTAATATTTTTGTAGTTAGATTAGTTTAATATTGTATATAACATGAATAAAAGGATATGTAAAATATATATAGAATAGTGTAATTTATATATTTATTTTAGCAATTTGTTTAATTCTATTTATATACAGTATTAACTAAAATATTATTTCAGAAGAAAAAGGAAAAATATTTTTACTACTTAATATTTTTTATAAATAATGTAGTATTAACCCTTTAAAATAATAATTATTTAAATAAATAAATAAATAAATAAATAAATAAATAAATAAATAAATAATATCAACATCAACTATTAAAAAAATAAAAAAAAATAAAAAGAAGTAAAAATTTTATTTATTTTAATTAGAATTTTGTATTAAATATTTTTGCAATTTAATAATATTATTTGATTTATCTACCTCAAATACTTCACTAAAAAATCCAATAAAAATTTTTAAATGTATATATATATTTAAAAAGTTATGTACGTATTTTAAATACTTTAATTCTTAGATATTTCATTATAATTATTATTATTTTTAATTTTTATTAAAAAATTTTTTATTAATAATTTTTTTAAATACAATATTTTTGTATTATTATTAATAATATTTTTGTTTAATTCGTATTATTTAAGTTTTATGTTTTTTATTTTTAATTATTATTTTACATTTATATTATTGTTATATCTTATGAAAAGTGCTTCATTTATTATTAATAATTTTAGTTCCAACAATAAGTATCTTTTTATTATTATTATTATTATTATTATTATTATTATTTTATTTTATTTTATTTTATTTTATTGTTTTTTTTTTTTTTATTGTTGTTGCTTTTTTTTTTTTTTTTTTTTTTTTGAATTTTTTTTGAATTATTTTTTTAATCTTTTTTTTTTTTTATTTTATAAATATGTCTTGTTTTAATATAAATTTTTGTGTATTATACATAAATCTTCGTAAATATTGTTTACTTAATGTATATATAATCTTTTTAAAGCTGAAAACATTATTTACTTTGATTTTGGATTTAATTCGTTTCCTAACTTAAAGTATGAAATTTGGTTCCAATCTTTTAATAGTAAAAACAAAGAAATATAAGATTATTTATTTAATATTAATTAATATGAATATGAATATGAATATGAATATTATTATTATTATTATTATTATTATTATTATTTAAAATATATATATATATATATTTATTAATATTTATAACTTTTTTTATGATATAACTATATTAAATAAAAAAACTTTTAAAACTTACCCATTTTTTGCTTGGTAACTGGAAGAGCTCTTCTTAAAGCCTTTAAAACATTATTAGCTTGATCATTGTAAGTTTCTTTTAATGAAACTTCTGCATTTCTTTCAAAATCATCAATACCTCTAGCAATGGCTTTAGCATAATCATTTGGATTACTCTATAGTTTGAAAAAATATTTTAATAAATAAATATAATAATAATAATAATAATAATAATAATAAAATTAAAATAATAATAATAATAATAATAATAAAATTATGATAATAATAATAATAATAATATTTAATATTTAATAATTAATAATAAATATATATATATATAATTAAATTATATTAAATTATAAATATATTTAAAATTATTTTAAGATACCTTATCCTTAGAAATTGTGAAAGTTGTATCTTTCTTCCATTCTAATTGAACGTTACCATCTTCATAATAGTGAACGTTACTTTTAATGTAGCCAGTAACTTCATTACTTTCAGTATTAACATGATATATTGAACGCCATCTACCATTCCTGTTAATTCATATTTATTTTTTTTTTTAAAAATAAAATTTATATTATAATAATAAAAAGTTTTATAATATCCAATTAATATTAAATAGATATAAATTCATTTTAGAAAATTATTAATAAAATAAAGTGTTTTAATAATAAAAATATATAAATAAGATTAAAATAATATTATTAAATTTACCAGAAATTGTCTGGATTATATTTATTAGCTGTAATGATAATAGTCATTTTATCTTCTTTGTAATAAACAGCATTGACACCTTCTGGGAAGTGTTCAGAAACGTATTTTTGAATTTCCTTATCAACAGCTTCACTATTATTTTTAAAATTTACATTATTAATATATACATTAGTAATTTTTTATAATCAATATATATAAATATTAATAAGTATATTTAGGTGTGAATTATAACATTATATATAATAATAATAATAATAATAATAAAGATTTATACCGAAGTTTGAATTCGTCATTTTCTTCAATTTCAACCTTTTGAACATCATCAACTTTCTTTTTTTCAGAAATATTAATTATAATTTATAGGATTAATAAAATATATTTAATAATAGTAATAATATTTAAATATATATTTTTTAAATATACTTGATGGAAGTGATCAAAGGCAAATGAATTTCCGCTTCGTGGATCGAGATAATGCTCATCATCAATCATACCAAATTTGGAGATAATTGTCTTTATAATTAATAAAAGGATGTTTAAGAATATTAAAAAATTTTTATTTATCAGTATGTATATAATTGAAATATAGTTCATTTATTTTATAAAATTCAAAAATATAGAAATAAATAATACCTTAGTTTTTTGTTCAGGAAGTTCAACTGGAATGAAATTAGCATTGTTGTATTCTTGAAAACTCTTGACAAATTGTGGTAATAAATCTTTATAATCATCAATATCAAGAAGAACAATTATATCTGTTTTTATTATCATTATTATTTTTATTATTATTTTTATTTTTATTTTTTTTTGTTGGATAATATAAAATTTTAATATATATACATTTTAATAAATTTGACATATTTTTATATGAATATTATTTTTTTATCAATTTTTATAATATATTGTTTTGTAAAATAAACAGATTCTAACCATTGAATACATCATTTAATTCACCTGGAGGACTTTCTAAAATAAATTGATGTGCAATTTTTAATTTTTCTTCCATTGAAATTTTTTCGGCCATGTTGATTATTACTTTTTATACAATAATTATTTTAAGTTTATGACAAAATACGATTAATAGTAATTATTTAAATTATATAATTATATAACAAAAAAATATATATGTATATATATATAAAAGAAAATATATATTAGTATTACAAATATTTATAAGATTTATATTATTCAAGTAAAATTTGTATAAAGTAAATAAGTAAAAAAAAAAAAGTATTGATAAATAGTAAATAATAAAAAAATTATTTCATATATATAATAATTATAAATATTAAAGATTGTTTATCCATTTAATGTGAAATGTAAACCATTAAATTATGACTTATTTTATATATTTAAAAAAATGTGTAAATAATATTCAAATAAGATAAAGAATTCATTTATTATGTTAATACAACTGCTGAAATTATATTAATTTTATAAAAAATATTCTGATTAATAATAGAATATTATTATTAATGTATTTAATGTTGAAATATTTTCATCTGGCCTTTAATATAATTGACATAAACAATATAATAATTAAAATACTATTGTTCCTTGTTTACTAATTTACTTATTCATTTTAATTTATTTTGTTTGATTTAATTATTCAATTTTAATTTTAATTTTAATTATAATATTATATTTATTTTGTTATATATTTATTTGTTTTATAAAATTATTAAAAGAGTTTTTGTAAAAAAATTTTGATAATTTCAGTTAACCATAAATAATTTTTTATTATTTGATATAATTTATTTTTAAAATGTATCTTTTAATAATATAATATTTTTATTATCTTTACCCTTCTTTTTATTTATTTCTTTTTATATAAAAAATAAGCAATAAATAAAATAAAATGAATTATAAATTAACAATTACTGTTAAATATTTTTGTTTTATTTTATTTTTATTTTTTCTTATAAAAAAATATTAAATAATTAAAAAAAAATAATAAATATTAATATTAATTATATATAATAAATAATGTATATTTTTAATTATAAAATTTTAATTTATTCTATTTAATATTGATTAAAATAAATTAAAAAAAAAAAAATATTTTTAATTAAAAAAATATTATTTCATTATTTATATATTTAATTATATTATTATTCATCAGAAAATTTATATTTAAATAAAATAAATGAATAATGAATAAAATCTATTTAAATAAATGGATGAAATAAATAAATAAATGAATAAATAAATAAATAAATAAATAAATAAATAAGAATATTTCTAATAAATTATTGTATAATAATATATTTTTTTATTTAATATCATAAATAAATATAAAAATACATATTTTATATAAAGTAATAGACTATATAAATAATATTAAATGTATTTATTATATAATTGAAAAAAAAATGTTACATTCATATTGTTGGTAAATTTTCATAATACAACTATTTTTGGCACAAGTCTTTTTAATTCGGACTTTAAAAGAATGTATATAATTATTCTTTTTATGTATACGTATAATAATATTTTTTTAAAACTTTATTTTTGTATTAACCTAATCATCAGGATATATACCTTTTTTTTTTAATTATAAAGTTAATTATTAAATAACTATGGTTTTCTAATAATTAAAGTTTCAGAGGAAAGAATTGTAATAATTTTTATTCTTTTTAAGATATTCTAATATAAATAATTAATAATTATTAAATTTTTTTATTACATTTTTTTATATATTTAAATTATTAAAGCTAATTTTCGAAAAACATTTATCTTTATATTTTTTTGAAGTATAGTATTTATAAAATTATTAATATATAATGGCGACAACAGTAGCATCTGGAACAGATCAAATAGCTAACGGGAAAAAAGTTTGTCCAGTATGTAAAGAAACAATAGTGGATGATTATTTTGAAACGGAAAAAAGTTTTTATCATAAAGAATGCTTTGTGTATGCATATTAATATAATATGATTAATAAATCAATCAGTGTTATTAAATAAAATGCTATTATATTAAAATTTAAAAAGAAACATTTAGTAATTCAAATAAGTAATAAATAAATACATTTGTTTTTTTATTGTTTTAAAAAAAAATTAAAAAACATTTTTAGGTGCCATCAATGTTTAATGCCATTCCCTGAAGGTATTTATTTTGAAACAGATGAAGGTTTATATTGTGAATATGATAATAGTGTTTTATTCGGGTATTTATTATTTTAACAATTATATATTATAAATATAATCTCAGTTATATATGACTTTTTTATTATTAACTAATTACCAATTATCATAATTATTACTTGAAAATAACAATAGTAATCGTTGTGGTAAATGTGGTCAAATTATTTTAGGTAAATGCTTAACCGCCATGAATTTAACATGGCATCCAGAACATTTTACATGTGAAGAATGTGGAAATCTGTTAGCTAATATGACTTTTATAAATAGAAATGGAAAACCATATTGTAAACCATGTAATACTATGCTCAAACTTCAGGGTATAGATTAATGAATTTGAATAAGATGAAAAAAAATAAAACAAAAAATTTAAATATTTCATTATATTTTAAAAATAATTATTTTGGAATAATAATAGTAATAGAATTATTATATTTTCATTTATAAATTAATATAAAAGAGGAGAAAATGAAAAAAGAAGCTTGTGGTAAATGTAAAAAACCTATTGCTCAAGAAGATTTATTAGTATTAAAAGGTATAAGGTACCATGCATACCATTTTCCATGTACTATTTGTAAAGCAATTTTAGGTGCAGATTGTGTTGAATATGAAGGAAAACTATATTGTCCAAAAGATTATGAAATTGTTACAGCTCCAGTATGTTATACTTGTCGTCGTCCAATTTTCGGTAAGTAAAAAAAAATTTTTTTTATCTTTTTTAATCATAGATATTAGTAATTATTTATTTAAATATAATATATTAATTCTTTTTTATATTTCTAATATAATAGGTGCAAGTATTACTGCTTTGGGTCGAGAATTCCACACTGAGGTAAAATAGATTACATAAGATTTATATTATAATTCAAATTAAATAATTTGTTTATTCATTTGTTAATATAATATTGTTTATTGTTATAGCACTTTGTATGTTTTAAATGTGAAAAACGTTTTGATGATAGTATGTTTTACGAATACCAAGATAAGCCATATTGTATTACGCATTATAATGAATTAACTCAATCTAACTGTGGTAGATGTAAGCATCCGGCATCAGGAAAAGGTAAAAATTAATACAATAATAGATTTGTATTATTTTATATTATTCATTCTTGAAGTATTACATTACTTTATAATAATATATTTTTTATTTTGCTATTTTAATTATTTTTAATAATAAAAATTTAAAAAAAATATAATTATTGTATCCATATTGTTGGTAATAAAAATAATAAGTTATTACGGCAATGAATAAAAAGTGGTGTGAACATCATTTTTCATGTTTCGGTTGTGATTTAGACTTTAATATACAAAGAGAACCATATTTTGAATGGGATTTAAAACCTATGTGTAAGAATTGTTATGACCAGTTACCATCTTCAGTTAAAAAGAGTATAGAAAAGTTTGAACAAATTGATAGGAAGGTTAAAAAAAGGATGGAAGAACAAGAAAGAAAGAATAAAAAAAAATAATAAAAAATGTTTAATTTTAAAACTTGAATACTTTATAATACTTTATATCTTTATTTAAATACATCATAATTTAAATATATCAATAAATAATAATAATAATAATAATAATAGTAATAATAATAGTAATAGTAATTGTAATTGTAATTGTAATTGTAATTATAATAGTAATAGTAATAGTAATAATAATAAGAATAATAAAAAGAATTCAATCTATTTTGATAAAAATTATTAATATATATTTATCCATAATTATTAATAAAACAATAAAAAATACGTTTTTATATATTTTTAATATAAAATGATGTATTAAAAATATTAATTTAATATATGCAAATATTAATTATTATTGATAAAATTATTAATTAAAATGGATAATACAATTTATAATTATTTGGTAATTTAATATTATATTGAAAACTTTAATTTATAATTAGTATTTTTCTAATTACTCCCTTTTTTTTCCTTCTTAAATATTTAATATTTCATCTATTTTCATTTAATTTGTTAGATTACAATAATATCAATAAATTATAAAATATTTAAAATATAAATATATGTTTATTTTTGCATTCATCAATTCATGATTTATTAATATTCATATTAAATAATTTAAATATATATTATAAAATAATATTTAAAAATCTTTAATTAAAGATTTTATTTTTTTTTATTTTATATTATTAATCATTTAATATTAATTGTTTTGTTTGAAACAATAAAATATTAATAAAATAAAAGCCTTAGATTTTTTTTTTTTTATTAAAAGAGAAAAAAAAATTAAAATTATAAAATCATAGTATTAATACTATACTTTAATTAATTTTATATACATATAAAAGAATTAGTTATAAAAAAAATGGCAGGAATCGAAGAAATTTTACTTAATTTGACTTGTAATTCTTTATCAGTTGTGGGTAAATCAGCTTTCAGTACCATTGCTAAAATAGCTGTTAATCATATTAAAGATCAAATCCAAAATAAAACAAAAAATAAATCAACTTTAGAGACCTTGAAACAAAAATTAGAAATGAAATTAAATGTAATTACTCCAACAATTGATATGTTCGAATTAATTGTAGCACGTGGAAATACCTCTTTAGTTTCAACAATGGAACTTATAACCCCTTTAAAAAATAAGATTAATTCTCTCTATGAAGAAATTGATTATTGTAATTGCTATAAAAATGAAAATAAAATTGCAACTCTTTCAGAAGAATACTTAATTAGTTCACTTAAAGAAATCATTAATATGATTGATGACATTACTCCTATTCTTAATTTAGCGTTGTTAACATCACAAACAGTTCTACAACAAAGTAATCAAAATTATCCAAAAACTATTATTTCACCATCAAAATTAATGAAAGCCACTACAGAACTTTATAATTGTGAAAAAGCTTTTAGAGAAAGTAAAAACCTTAAAGCACAAGTTGGTCCAAGTTTTTCATTAAAGATGTATTCTTTATTTACTAGTTCTTCAAGACAAAGAAAACAAGATGTTGATTGGACTTGGAAAGAAGAATTTAATTTATGTAGAGCCTTTATTAATAGAGTTGGTGATAAATCAAAGGATTATGTTTATGAACTTGAAATTATTGAAAATTTAAGTGATGATAGATATCATGATGAAGAAGAATTAAAATCAGGTAAAAGTATTCTTAGTGATTATCCAAATGAACAATTTTTTATTCCAGGTAAAAAAATTATTTATAATATAAGTAATGTAAGATCTTTATTTTATGCTAGTTCTGGTTCTTTACTTAATATTGAGGATTCTTCTTCAGCAGTTTTAATTTTAAAGGTTGATGTTGAAGTTTCTGATAAAGATGAAAGTCAAACTCAAGAACAATGGATAGCTCTCGAAGTTAATAATTATATTCCTGATAATAATTCAGATGATGATGACGATGATAAAGGTAAAAAACAGTTAGTTAAAAAAGATACTTCTGTATCATTTTCAAGTAATAAACTTATTCCTAAAGGCGATAATCAATGGAGCCTCCTTAGTCATTTAGAATATTTAATTAGATTAACTATGATGGAAAGTTATCTTCAAAATTCATGTGTTAATGTTAATGATGAAATAATAACTTTATTTTTACAATCCTCATTTACAAATACTCAACCTCATAAAGTTGTTCGTAATTCATCAACTTCTAGTGAAACCTCCAACTTAGTCAATCTTAGTAATATTAAACTTATAAGTTCTGATGAAAAAAAACCAAAAGATTAACAATTAGGAAGACTGTTCATAAAAAGTATTTTTTTAATTATTATATTTTTATTTATACATTTTTATTTAAAATATTTAGAAAGCATTGATGCCACTATAATTAAAAAAATCAAATACCTTTATAATTATTATGATGTAAATTTCAATTGATTATAAACAATAATAATAATAATAATAATAATAATAATAATAATAATAATAATAATTATAGTAATAATAATTTTTTTATATCTTTGCTTTTTAATGGTATTACTTTGTATAATAAAATAATCAATTTTCATTCAAAATTATATATATTATAATTAAAATTGTATATTAATTCAAACAATTATTCATTATTAATAATTTTTTTAAAAAAAAGTATATATAAGAATATTTATAATATTTATATTAATCAATCAAATAAAAGATTATAAATAAACAAATTAAAATAAATAAAATAAAAATATATTTTTTTATTATTGTATCAAATTAATCTTAACATTTAATAATGATAATTGTAATATATATTTTAAATAATAATGTATATAAAAAAATAATATATATTAAGAAAAAAAAATACTTGAACAGTCTTCGATTAAAATATAATAATCTAATAATATCAATGTTATATTTTTAGTCAATTTTGAAACAATATTTCTATCTGTTACAACATATAAATATATATATTTTTATATAAATACTTATATTTTTCATATGAAAAATAAAGTTAATTATTTTTTTATTTTTACTATTTTGTTTAATATAATATGAATAAATTATAATTTTTTATATTATATTTAACATATTTTTTTTATAAATAACATATTTTTATTATTTATTTTTAAAGATAATATTATTATAAAATTTTGCTATTTTTTTAGATTCATTTTTGACATTTTATAAATTAATTTTTCACAGTTTTGATAAATATTTAAATCGTTATAATATTGCACATACAATTTACATATAAAAATAATAATATAAAATAAAAGACGAACTAAAAAAAAAAAATTAATAATTATTCGATTATGTATAATTAATGATTCATTTCATTAATTAATTAATTATTTATTTATTTATTATTAACTATAGTTTGAAAATGTTTTTTGTGTATACAAAGAACACAAAGATATATTTAGTTTTTCTTTTAAAAATAACGATAAAAAAAAAGGATAAAAGCAAATGATATATGTGAATATTTAGTGTTGTTAATAACGTATTACCAATAATATTCCAAATCATCTATTAAATTTATTTTATATTATATATATTAGTTTTTTTTTCTATAAATGAAAAAATTTATAATATATATTATTACCTTCTTGCATTTCATTAGTTTCTTTTGTACGCTTTTTAATTTTTTGCGGTGGCACTGAACGGAAAGCTACAGGTTTACCCGTCTTTTTTTTTTTTTTTTTTATTTATTTTTTTTATTTTTTTTATTTTTTTCAATTTATTATTATTAAATATATATAAATAGTATTATAATTTAATTTTAATTTCTTTTTATATATAAGTATTGTCTGGTTTATAGAGTTATATAGAGTTATTACCTTTTTCTTAATAGGAGCGCGAGCTCTTTCTAATGACTTCTTTACTCTTTCTTCTTGTAATGTGATTTGAGCACCTAATTTTTCTTCTCTTAATCTTTGTCTTCTTTCTTTATCTTTCATCTATTATTATTATTATTATTATTATTATTATTATTATTATTATTATTATTATTATTATTATTATTATTATTATTATTATTATTATTATTATTATTATTATTATTATTATTATTATTATTATTATTATTATTATTATTATTATTATTATTATTATTATTATTATTATTATTATTATTATTATTATTATTATTATTTATTTATTATTATTATTATTATTATTATTATTATTTAAAGGCAGTATAAATTAAATTTTTTTTTTTTTACCTTTTCAGCTTGTTCAACTTTATCTGGAGGCATTAATTCAATCATTTCAAAAAGTTGTTCTAATCTATTTTCAACATTAGTTAACATTTGTAAAGTACTTAAATTGGCATCATTATCACCAATACATTTTTTATATACATCTTTTACTTTTTTATTTAGTTCGTCTAATATATTTTCTTGAGATTCTTCACCCTCATTTATACCAGCATTAAACATTCTATTAAAACAAATTATTGTTTAAATGAATTATTGATTAATATTAGTTTTATTAATAAATAATAAATTATTTAATATTGAATAATAAAAAATTTTATGTGAATTAAAATTTTTAGTCATGTTTTTTTTTTTTTTTTTTTTTTTTTAAATAATCATACATGGATTTTTCTTCTAATTGTTTAGCTTTTTCTTCTTCTCTTAATATAGCATCATTTAAAGATTCAATTTGCTGTTTTAATTGTTGTGTTTCTTTATCCCTAAATATTTTTATATTTAAAATTTAAAAACGATATATATATATATAATATAATAATATATAATAAAATTAAATAATTTAATACTTTTAATAAACATTTTTGTTTTGAATATATATTAACTATAGTTATTATATAAATTTATTCATAATTAGGATTAATTAATATACATTTTCTCATTGGATTCTTTCATTTGTAATCTTAATATTTCTAAAGATTCTTCAGATTCTTGACAATTTTGGATTAAAGCTAAATTGTTTTCTTCTAATTCTGAAAAAATATCTAATAACTGTTTTGGTTCTGTGAAGTATAATGGACATGGTTCATTAATTTCATCAGTATATAAATATTCTTCAAATTCATTAATAATTTCATCTTCTACTTTTTTTTCCGCTCTTGATTGATTATTATTATTTCTTTTTCTACTGGATGATGGATTTGTTGATGCAGTTTTATTATTATTTTTTGAATTATTATCAGGAGTTTCTTTAAATTTATTTAAAACAAAATATATTTCATAATAATATAATAAATATATATATATATTAATATAATTATGAAAAAAACAATTCACTCATTATTAATTAATAATTACCATCTGAAGCTTTCTTTTTCTCTTTATATTTCTTTTTTTTTTTTTTTTTTTTTTTTTTAAATCAATAAAATATTATGAATAGAATTATATATAATAAATATTTAATTTTTGTAAATAAATATTTTATTATTAATAATATTAGAATTAATATAAAAAATTAAATAAAATAAAGCAAAATAAAATAATAATAAGTATATATATATTATTTATTACGATAGAATGTCCATATATTTTTTCTTGTTCTTCAAACCATGATTCTGGTGTGATACTCTCTAAAAATTGACGATATCTTCTATAATCTTTTAATAAATCTTCATTTTTTGACATATCTGATCGTATACTCATAATTTGTTGATTTAATTTTTTAATTTCCTGACATTTTTCAAGTTTTAATTTAGTTTCAGCTTCAGCTCTAAATATTATATTATATATTTTATTTATAACATAAATTTTCGTATTATTATTGATTCAAATAAAGAAAAATATAAATATTGTTTCATATTTTATATATTTATATAATACGAAACTGTTTAATTGCTTTTACTGAGTTATCATCATTTTCTCTTAAAAATGCATCAAATTTTTTTTCATCTTCTTCTAAAGCTTTTTCATCTTCTAATAATTTTTGTTCTTCAGTCTTATTTTATATTAATTTCAAAAAATAAATAATAATTTAGGTTGATTAAATTATATAGATATATTGATTATGATTGTTTTTATAAAATTTTAATATATAATAAATAAATATATATATGTATATACTTGAATAATATCTTCAAGTTTTTTAATTTCATCTCGTTTAACTCCTAAGGAATACTGTAATAAAAACATTTCTCTCTTTTTTTCAATGAAACTACTTAAACTTTCTTTTCCAAATTGACGGTCTTTATATATTATGAAAATATTCAATAATTACATTATATCAATTATTTTGGATATTTTTTTATAAGAGAAAAAAAATATTGTTATTGATATTTTTTGAAAAAATAAATATTTAATATTATATACAATAATATATATATTGTAAATTTTTTTTTTTAATTCAATTTTTTTTATTACCACTTCTTTTTTGTTGATTTAATAAAAGAAGTTCTGAATTTCTTTTTTTCAATTTCTGATAGTATAATTTATCATCTTCATCATCTTCTAATAATTCTCTGAAATTTCTATTTTTCGGCATATTTTTTTCATAAATATGTAATTTTTTTTGTTTTTCTTTTTCCTATATTTTAAGAAACAAAAAATATTTTTAAAAATTTTTATTATTATATGTTATTATTGAAAATTTTTAATAAATACATTAGTTAAATAATATATATGTAAATTTACTTGTTTCTTTTTTTTCCTTTCTTGTTCTCGTAGTTTAAAGGTATCTTTACTACTATCTGTAACATCAAATGAAACTTTAAATGGATTTTGATATTTCATATGGAAAGCTTTACTACTATAAGGATCTATTTTTGATTTATCTTTTTTTGGTCTAAAACTAAAACTAGAATCTATATCATCAATATTTACTGAACTAATATTTGTATTTGAATTTTTATTGATATCTGGAAGCCATGTTTTTTTTTCTTAATAAAAAGGAAAAAAATATATATATGTATATATAAATAATTATTATATGGTTAAAAAAAAGAAAAGATCATCAATATGAAATTGATATAAATAATAAATAATAATACCATTTTTTTCATTTTCACTTTCATCTATTTTTTGATGACTAGTTGATTTTTTCTAGATAATATAATTAAGCCAATAGAATATTATTATATTTTAATAAGAATTTTATAAAAAAATAACAATATATTTATATCTTAATAGATAATCATTTTTAATTGTAATGCATATATATAAGTAATATGATTTTTTTTTAATATCTTATTTTATTTTGTTTTTTGTATTACTTTTGATAATGAAGATTCTGAACCTGTACCAGTATTATTATTATTATTATTATTATTATTATCATTACTTGAAATATTTTCAACTTCGTTTAAATTATTTTGACTATTTTTAGGACTTATTTTTTTCGATTTTGCATCAGTTTCTTCATCATTTTTATTTTCTTCATCATTTTTATTTTCATTAGTAGTTTCTTCATTATTATCTTTATTATCTTCACTATTTATTTCATTGAGAGCTTTTTTTGATCCATTTAAATTATTCTCTGACATTTTTTTATAGATATATTTTATTATTAATTATATACACTGTATTATTTAATAAAATAATGTAAAAAAAAAAAAAAAAAAAAAAAAAGTATTAATAAAATTTGTTATAAAAACAATAATATTATTATAATAATAATAATAAAAACTTTATTTTATAATAAAAAAATTATTGAAGATTATATTTAAAATAATATTTCAATGAAAGCATTATAAAAAAAGTTTTTTATATTTTTTTAATTAGTTAATATTTAAACATAATAATATATATTTCACAAAAAATGATAATGTTTTTAACAAAATTTCAAAAACTTTAAAAGTTTAAATATTTGGTCCAATGAATTATATATTAAGAAATTAAAAGATATAAGGGTTATTATAAAAAAATACAATAATTATAAATATTTACTTACTTACTAATTTATATACAAATATTTAAATTTATGAATTATTTATTTATTATTTATTAATGTTATGAATAAATAATAATCTATTTTTACACAATTTTTATTTATTAAAGGGAACTTATATAAAAAATTAAAAGGTTATATATATAACCTTTTAATTTTTTATAAGCTAATTTGAATTAAATTAATTAATTATTTAATATATATATGAATAAATTTATTATTATTTTATTTTGAAAGAATGGTTAAGAAATATTATTTTAATAAGACATTTAGATTAGAAAATACAATAATAAGTGTTCAAGGTCTGGTTTTTAATGTTGGAACTCTATTAAAAAAATAGATAATTTAAATAAGTTAGCTAGGATTTATTACAAATTTTTGATATCCAGGAAGATATGAAAATTTATCAATATAATACATAATACAGCTTGATTTTATATATATGTTAATTCTTGAATGTATATATATGATAATGGTTTTAATTTTTATAATTTTTTTATAATTTGTAAAAGAAATAAAAAGAAGAATATAAAAAATTTAAGCAAAATAAAAGAGAAATATATATATATATATATTGATATTTTTAAAACATTTTATTAAAAATTGTTAAGTTTATAAAGTATTTTTAATTAATGGTAATTTTAACAATTATATTTATATATATTAAAATAAAAAATGTTTTTTTTTTTTTTTTTTTTTTTTTTTTTTTTAAAATAATTATAAATTAAATATTAATTTAATGGAGATAATAATAATTCTTTTCAAAGATTTTACTAAAATATTACACGGTTAAGAAATTGAAAAAAAAAAAAAAAAAAAATTATCTATTGTTTAATATTATTTTATTTTTTTTTAATATTGTTTTATTCTATTATTATTTATTTATTTTTTTAATATTTTTATCATTTTTTTTATTCTATTATTATTTATTTATTTTTTTAATATTTTTATCATTTTTTTTATTCTATTATTATTTATTTATTTTATTAATATTTTTATTTTTTAATTACTTTTATTTTATTTTTTTATAATATATACATTTTTTTTTTACTTTACATATTACTGTTATTTATATTTTGTATAAAAAACATTATTTTAAACAAAATTTTTATTTTTCTATTGAAAAAAAAAAAATTGTTCTTTTTTTTTTTTTTTCTATTTATAATTTTTTAACAGCTTTATATAATAACTTTATTCATTTTAAAACTGAATTTTTTATTTTAAAAAAATAGTATGTTTTAAGCTGATTTTTTTATGATAAATTTATAGGAGTTTACTTAAAGTAATGTTATTTTAATATTTAACAAACTTTCAATAACATCTATATTTTGCTCTACTTGAGTAGTTTCATATACTAAACAGTCTTTTAAATCTACAGATTCTCCTTTATTTGGGGTTTTATTTTCAAAGAAATAGGTTTCTAATCTTGTAAATTCAAAAGATTCATCTTTTAAGTCTTGTACTAATATAATTTTGTAAAAACGTTCTGGTATAACACAATCCCTTTTAGGAAGTTTATTATAATATGATGGACTTTTATCAAATATGGGTCCTGTAATAACGTATACTCTACCATAAGCGTTTGCATAAGCTTTTTCAGCGGCATTTTCTAATTGTCTCCAAGCTCTATAACCATTTTCATTACGGTTTAAACCTGGAGTTTGAGGACATATATTATAAACCGCAAAAGTTTCATATGCAAGTTGTTCGTCAAAATTAAAGAAATCATTTGAAATTAAATGTCCTCTATCATATCCTGAATTATTATACCAAGTATGTCTGACTTTTACTGTAGAAGGAGCATTTAAAGGTTTGAATTTTCCTGAATATCTTCCACTTCCTCCAAATTCATCATAATCTAAATAAGCTAAAGCAACTTCTGGATTTTGATAATCAATTGCATAAATTACAGAATATCTACCTGAAGGAGAAGTAATTGTAGTAGTTTGATGATTATTTAATAAAGTTACTTTAACATCACCTTGTTGAATAGTAGGTTTTGAATCTGTTGTTTGTTTTGCCCAAACAATATATACAAACTCTATTATTAAACAAAAGACTATTGTAATTATTCTTTTCATTTTGATATAAAATATAAATTAAGATTTAATTGAAATTTTCTTTTATATATAAGTACAATTAAAATGAAATTTACTTTTTTATATTTAAGTACAATTAAATGATTATAGTTTTTTTTTTTTTTTTTTTGATATTAAAAGATATTGAATAATTTTTATTATTTTTATTGCTTTATTTTATTTTATTTTATTTTATTTTATTTTATTTTATTTTATTTTATTTTATTTTTCTTAAATTTAAATTTAAATTTAAATTTTATTACTTTATTCAATTTCTTTTCTTTTTTTTTTTTTTTTTTAAATTTTAAGTAATAATAATAATTATTATTACTGATTTAATTTTTTTTAAAAAAAATTTATTTAGTGCTTTTGGTTGACATTTTTACCTTTATATACACATGTCAAAATTTTATAATAAATAAAAACTTTCATATTATTATTATATATTATTATATTATATATTATATAATAAATAGTAAAATGATGAGCGGAAAAAAAGTGTTATTCTTTAAAAAAATAACTTTATTTGTATATAAAAAAAAATAATTCATTTATATTTTAATATATATTAGATTGAATTTAATATATAGAGTCATTCAATATTATCAAAAAATTTACAATAATTAAATTTAAAATAATATAATTGTTTTATATATGTATATTATATAATTTTTAATATTTGAGTAATCAAAAAAAAAAAAAAAAAAAAACAATAATAGATTAAAAATACAATAAATATATATATAATATTTTTAATTTTTATAAAATTGTACAACCTCAAATTTTTGATGATCAAAATAATAATATATCTTTTTATTATTATATTAATATTATATTATGATATTATTTATTAAATTTTTAAATGTTTACATATAATTAAAATTTAATATAATTTTTAATTGAATTGTATACATTATTTTAAAAAATAATGTACATTAATGTATACATAATCTTAAATATTTATATTTTTTTACATTTTATTATATATAATAAATTATTATCTGCACATTTTTTATTATTAACTTTAATAATAAATATTAAATATTAAATAATGCATAATTTTTAAATATTAAATAATGCATAATTTTTAAATAAGAAATATTAAGAAAAACAGTATTATAATTAGTAAAAATAATTAAAAAAAAAAAAAATTGTAAAAATATATAAAAACAATAAAAGTAATGATATAAAAATAATTAATATATATATAAAAATTCCTTTTTTTTTTAAATATTTATAAATGTTATTATTATTACTACATTATTATAAATTTATAATGATGTAATAATAATAATAAAAATAATATTTTTTAGATAAAATAGTTTATTAATTAAATTTACCATTATAATACTTCATGAAATATTATAAAAAAAAAAAAAAAAAAAAAAAAAAGAAAGAAAATAAAAAAAGAATATAAAAATATTCTTTTATATTATATATATATATTTCATTTTGTTAAATAAATTAAATAATTATATTTTTTTTATTCTTCTATTAATATGGTAAATAATAAATTAAAACTTAAAATCTTTATATTTCTTTCCTGCTTTTGCGTCTTCCATCTTTTTACGTTTTTTAGCTTGTCTTTGGGCATGTTCAGCAACCATATCTGAAAAGTCTTCTTTAACTTGACTTTCTTTTTCCATTTCCATTTGTTGTTCATATTTTCTTCTAACAGTATCTTCATCAAGACCTTCTTCTAATTCTTCTGGATTCAAAGCAACTTCAATATCATTAGCATTCTTTCTTTTATTACCACCTGTAACAGCATCCATGTTATAAATATGTTGTGAACCCATAAATCCAGTAATTGTAGTTTCTTTTTGTGGAATAATAGTATATAATGTTTTTTCTTCTTGTCTATTAAATTTATATTATATATATAATATTTATATAATACGATAATTATTATTTTTATAGTCATTAAATAAAAATAAATATATTATTATATATATTATAAAATAAAATATTTATAAAGTATAATATTACTTTCTAGAATCTTTTCTAAGTTCAATAAAATCAGGTGTTTCAAGACCACTAGCAACACTTGTAAGACCACTTGGTGTAGCCAAACCTTGAGCATCGATATCTTCTGGTTTCTCTTCTTCTTCTTCTTCTTCTTCTTCTTCTTCTTCTCTTTCTTCTTCTGATTCAAGTTCACCCCATAATGTTCTCTCAATAGGTTGTATATGCTATTATAAATATGATAATTATTAATAAAAAATATAAAAAAAAAAAATTAGAAAATAAAAATAAAAATAAAAATATAAAGATTTTATAATATTTAAAATAATTATTAAAATTATATTATTAATTATATTTTTAATTATCTAAAAATTTATAATTTTAAATATAAAAAATAATATTATTATAATTTATTAATATTACTTCTTCAGGTACTGCAGTATATTCTGTTCCAAAAACATCACCATAAAGTGGTTGACCAAATTCATCTACTGGAGCTTCACCCCAACCACCTGGTTGATAACCCCATTGAGCGCTAAATTAAATTAATAATAATGATGAAAGAGAGAAAAATATTTTTGGGAATTTTTTTGTTATTACAACATAATAATTAGAATATTTTTATATATTGATATTTTTAAAAAATGTTGTATTATGTATTTATTTAATTATTTTTTTTTGTTCTTTTTTGATAGTAATATATTAACTTATATATTTAATTTAAAATTTACCCTTCTGGAATTGGTGCATTAAGACCAGGAATTTTTAAATTTGGATAACTTGGTGGTGGACCATAACGTTGCATATTAATTAACCATGGTGGAGCAGCTAAATCTGGTATATTCAAAGCTGTTTTTAATTCATCACTTAAAATTCCAGGCTTTTTTTCTTTTAATTTAGTTTCGAATTCTTTACCTTCATAGTACCTAATTATATAAATCATATAATTAGAATATATTAATATTAAATATTTTTTAATAATAATAATAATAATAATAATAATAATAATAATAATAATAATAATAATAATAATAATAATAATAATAATAAGTTATTATTATTAATTTATTTAACTTACAATTCACCATGAATAGTTAATTTTGGTTTAGTCTGATAACGGAAGAAAGCATCATGAAGCTTTTGATAATCAATATCTAATTTACCCATTTTTGGTTGTACTCTATCTCTAGTTTTTGATTTTAAACGTTGTTGGTCTTCTTTTTCTTTAACTGCTGATCTTAATTCCATAATACCGGTTTGTTTAATAAAATCTTAATTGTTTAAAAATTTTTAGTTATTAACAATATTAAAATTAAATAAATAATAAATAAATAAGTAAATAAATAAATAAATAAAAAAATAAATAATTAAATAAATAAGAAACAAGAATATATTATTATTAATATTAATTAATATATATATTATATTTCAATTTAATAAAATTTCATTTATATACATTAAACGTAAATTACAAAATTCAATTTTTAAATTATTATAAAATAATTTTAATATATTATTACCTGGTAATTCAAATGGTAATTTTTCTATACCACGTTTTCCTTGTAAATATTTTCTTTTCTGACTCCAGTGTTGTGGAACAGGAACTGTATTTTTATATGCTTTTAAACTAATTAATAATTTTGGATCAGCAGCTGTTACATCAACCCACTTTTGAATGTTATTTATTTTTGTAAAATAAAAAAAAGTAATGTTAAAAAGATTTATATAGTAATAAATAAAATTATATTTTTAATTTTTAATATAAATTACATGGTTTAATACATAATGTTTTTAATTGGTATTATTTCATAAATAATTAAAATAATAACAACATAACAATTTTATTTTTTTTTTTTTCTTTTATTATAATAAGTATTTTTATATTAATTTTTTTAATTTATATTATATATATTACCTCAACAACTTCCGGTTTATTAACTAATTGTTTTAATTCAGCAACTGTTAATCTACTCATTTTTTTAAGTTTTTTCTTTCCTATTACATTTTCCTTTGGTTCTTCTTCTTCTGAACTTGAATCATCACTTGATTTACTTTCATCTTTATCTTTTTCTTCTTCTTTTTCTTTATTTTCTTCATTCTCTTCTTCATCTTCTTCTTTACTTATAAAATGATTAAATACATCTTTGAATTGTTCATATTCAGGATTATTGAAAACTGGGGTTTCTACTTCATATTCAATTTCTACATTTGTCGTTTCATCCTGTTGAATAAAAGAAGTATACATATTTTTTATTTTTTCATAAATTAAAATTAATTAAATTTATAAATATATTAATTATTCGTTTGGTAGAAGTTTTAAAAGGATATATTAAATTTTGATTTTATATTTAAAATTATATAATAAAACATAAAATTATAATTTATTATACATTATAAAAGATATAATAGAATATTATATATTATATAAAAGATATTAGAAAAAAAAGATATTATTAATAAAATTTTGTTATTATACTTTAAATTATATATATTATCACGTTTATTATATTTATATTGAATAGTTTAAAAAAATATTTTATTAAAATAATATATATTGGTATATTATCCATTTAATCAATGAAAATCCAAAAGTTATTTTTATTATAAATTTTTAACGATTATATATTTATATTTCTTTACATATATATATATCATATTTAATTTTCGCTTTTTTATTTTATTTTATTATTCATTTCTTACTTTAGGTTTTGTTTCAATATTATAAAGATCTTTAAGATCAGTGACAGTTCCTCTCTTCTTCTTCTTCTTCTTTTTATTCTTTTTTTTGTTATTATTGTTTTTATTATTATTTTTTTGGACTTTCTCTAGTTCTTGTTTCTTTTTTTCAATTTCTTCTATTAATTCATTTTCATTGATTTTTGGCTCTTCTAAATTTATACTACTCTGAACTTCTGTTGCCATTATCAAAATTTTATATTAACATTTAAACTTTATATTATTATAAAAAAAAGTAGAAAAAAAATTTTTTTTCATATATAAAAATATATATATTAAAAAAATGGTTTAAAAAAAATTTAATATATAAATATATATTATATATATTAAATAAATTGCAATCCTCAACAACAAATAAGAATAAAAAAAAATTTTTCAAATCTTTTTTTAATTTTTTATATTAATTTTTTTTTAGTTTTTTAATTAATATAAAAATATTTATATAATGATATATATAAATTTTTAAATAAAAATAAAAAAAAAAAAATAAAAAAAATAAAAAATAAAAAATAAAATAAAATAAAATAAAATAAAATAAAATAAAAAAAAAAAAAACATGAACAGTATACTTCATATAATTGATATTCAATAAAAGAAACTAATATATAATGAAATAGTGATATATTATATATATTTTATTTAATTTTTTTTTATTAATTTTTATTTTTATATTTAAAATAATATTTTATATAAAAATATTATTTGAAACATAATCTTTTCTTTTCTTTTCTTTTCTTTTCTTTTATTTTATTTGCTTATTATTATTATTATTATTATTATTATTATTATTATTATTATTATTATTATTATTTAATTTTTATTTTAGCCATTTTAAAATAAAATTAAAAATAAAAAAGTTTTTTTTTTTTTTTTTTTTTTTTTTTTTTATTTTTTTATGAAAATATTAATGATTGTATAGTCTTAATTAAATTAAAATTAAATAATAGATTTTTTAATTTTTGATATCATATTATATCATTATATTTTTTATTTTATTTTATTTTATTTTATTTTATTTTATTATTTTGTTATAATCATTATAATTAATTTTTTATCTTTTTAGTTTCTATATTTTTATTCTTATAATTTTTCTCTTCTTTCTGAAAGATTTGGATTAGAATTATAATAATAACGAGGAGAGTGAGAATAGGGATGGAGATGATAGTGATCATAAGAATTAAAAGCTTCATCTTCATAAATAGGTCGGAAAGGATGTAAATAGGCATCATAATTATCACTTCCATAAGAACCGTAATGATAATAATTGGCTTCAGCTGCTGTAATAGGAGAAGTAGAATATAAAGGACGAGTTTGATGATTATAATTTAAAGAAGTTGGTGATATTTCAGAATTAAATGAAGAGGAAGGGAAATTTGTATAGTCTGTTGGTGAATTTGCATCAAAATTATTATTATTATTGCTATTACTATTATTATTGTTGTTATTATTATTACTATTACTATTAAAATTATTATTATTATTACGGTTATTATTATTTGAAAATCGATTATTGGCACCATATGAAAAGGAATGAGATCTTAAACTTCTTTTTTCATAATATGGACCATAATGTCTTCTGGAAAAAGTTGGATAGTTAATAGGAGCTGAAGTAGATATATTGTCATATGAATGATTTCTTGATGAATTCATAGAAGAAGAAGAAGAAGAAGGCGGTGAATTATTTTGAATAGTTATACTTTTTCTTGGTTTAAAAGGTACAGGTGAAGGTGAAGTAAGGGAAATAGATGGTGGATTATTATTGGAATTTTCATATGAATTTGTATTAATATTTGGATCACTATGTCTATTATAATTACTATTATTATTTAATTTATTATTTAAGCTATTATTATTATTATTATTTAATTTTCTACTTTTTTGAATAAGATTAAAATCTCTAACATTATCGAAATCAAATTCATTTAAATTGTTAAAATTTCCTCTATTAAATCCATTTCTTCCACCACTTTCATAATTATTATTACTATTATAAAATGATACCATTTTTTGATTAATATCCTTATCTTTTTGATATATATTATTAAGAGATTTATATTTATAAAAAGAAGATAACTGATTTCGGTGATGATTTCCAGAAGGTATAATACTATCACTTTGTCTTCGATAATATTCACTATTAAAGTTAAATTTTATACTACTAGACTTATATAAATTCTCATTATGAAAATTCTTATTGTAGTAATCATCTATATTTTCATTATGATATTCAATAGTTAAATTATTATTACTATTATTTTGCTTTATGCTAGAATTTTGATTATCATTTATGATATAATTATCATTTTGTGAAAATTCTTTTTGTAATTTACTATTACTATTATTAATATTATTATTGCTGTCGTTGTTATTGCTATTATTATTTATTTCATTCTTAATATTAATATTATTATTATTTATATTATTATTATTATTATTATTATTATCAGAGTTATTAATATTATTATTTTTACCACTATATAATAAAAGTGGTTTTTGTGAATTTGATGAATAAATATTATTATTATTACTATTAATATCTTTATTATTATTATTATTATTATTATTATTATTATTATTATTATTATTATTATTATTATTATTTAAGTTTGGACTGTGATGAGTATTATTTAAACTATTATTATTATGAATAATTGGTGAAGAAGAAACCATTGAACTAAGGGATGATTTCTTTTTTAAGAAAGGTGAATTTAAGGATCTCCGCTTTATATCTAAACTAGCAAAAGAAGATTTTTGAGGGGAATAATAAAAATCTTGAAGTAATAAAGAATCATCCAAATCTTCATTATAATTTAAATTTTGATGAGGTAAAACATTTTTAAAAGCAGAATGATTTAAATATGAATTTGTTATACTATTAGTATTTGAAAACGTTGCTTCATTGGTTCCATTATCTTTTAAATTCTTATTTTGAGGTAATGTCGCAAATGTTGGAACATTGACTAATGAAGGCTCAGAATCTATTTCTATATCTGATAATGAAAATAAGTTAACAAAGGAAGAATTAGTTGATCTAGTTGAATGAGGTGAAGGACATGAAGTATTAAATGATTTTAAACTAGGAGCTTTTGTATTATTATTGCTGTTATTATTATTATTATTATTATTGATAGTTGTTAATATTGTCATTGTATTACCATTTTTAAAATTATTATAATTTTTTCTTAAATCTATATTATTCATATTAGTATTACTACCACTTAAATATGAATACTCGTTTGGAATAGAATCTTGGTTTAACTTATAAAAATTTAAATCATTAAATGCTTTACTATTTTCAAATTTTTGATTATTTGTATTCATTTGATTATTTATCATATAACTATTAGAGTTTTCTTCATCTAAAGAAGATCTTGATCTTGTATAAACAATGGAATCATATAAATTATTAGTGAATTCTTTATTAGAAATATTAAGTTGTTTAAACTGTTGTAATACATTCTTTTATTTTTGATATATTGTATAATTTTAGTAATAATAATGATAATAATAATAATAATGGAAAAAAGAATAAAAATATATTATTATATATATAAATATTTTATTAATTTTCTGATAATCATTATATATATGTTAATCTGTAAGTACTTATATGTTTATAATGATATTATTATTTACCTTTATATTATTTGGATTAGAAATTTGTTTATTAGAACCATTTTGTGAATTGTCATTATTTTGAGCAATATTACCATAATCTTTATCTTGCATGTATTTCTAATGAAATAATGTTATAATATTTAATTATATATAAATATTAGCATTATGTAAACAATAATTTATATTTCATTACAAAGTACACATATATTAATATTTATATTTATATTTACATATTTAAAACTTAAAGAAGAAACTGATGATGATTTTGAAAGTCCATCTCTATATTGCTTTTTCTTAATATAAATTAATAGTAATAATGACAAAATGGAAAAAAAAGAATATATTATATTTTTTATTTTTTAATTTTTTTTTTTAAAAAAAATATTATTAATTATTATTATTTCAAAATTATCTTATTTTTATTTATTATAATATATATATAATAAAATTAAAAAAAAAAAAAAAAAAAAAAAAAAAAATAGAATCTTACGTAATTCTCTATATCATTTGGGTTAAATGGAGGGGTATTATTACCATCTGAACAAGAAAAAAAAGTACCCGTTGAAAAACGTTTTTTGTTTACAAATAGATACTTATTACTTAATTCTGATTCAGAATTTGAATAGTCTTTCAAAGAATTATTACTTAAATTATTACTAATATTATTGTTATTTATATTTGTATAATTATTATTAAAGTTATTATTAATATTATTATTATAATTATTATTATTGATATTGTTATTATTAATATTATCATTATAATTATTATTATTGATATTATTATTATTAATATTATTATTATAATTATTATTATTGATATTGTTATTATTGGTGTTGAAATTATTATTATTGATAGTTGTATTAGTGATAATATTTTTATTAATATTTTCTAAGGAAGATTTTGAAATTTGCTGATTTATATTATTTAATGATAATGTTCGAGATTGAGGTTGAAATTGAAATAACTGTGATGGTATATAGTTATTATTATTATTATTATCATCATCCTCATTATTATTATTATTATTATTATTATTATTACTGATATTACTATTATTATTGATATTATTATTATTATTATTTATATTATTTATATTATTATTAAAATTATTATTAGTATTAGTAATATTGTCATTTATACTATCATTATTATCATCACTGTGAGAAAATATGTTTAATTGATATGATTTTAATTCATGAGATAATAAAGAAGATTTTGATGCTTCATGATTTGAAATACATAAGCTTTCTATTTTTGTAAAAATTAAATTTTGATTATCATCATCATTATTATTATTATTATCATTATTATCATTCCCATTATCATTAAAATTTTTATTATTATTATTACCATTATTATTATTATTAATGATATTATTATTATTAATATTATTATTAATATTATTATTAATATTATTATTAATATTATTATTAATATTATTAATATTAATATTATTATTATTATTATTATTATTGTTATTGTTATTGTTATTATTATTGTTATTATTACTATAATTATTAAAATTATTATAATCAAAATTATTTGCTTCATTAATATTTGAAGAATGCTTTACTGCATTATTTCTAATGGTTATTTCATTAACGTCTATTAAATTTGAATTTTGATTAACAGAATTAAATTGATTTTCTTTCCCTAAATCAATTTTATAATTACTTTCATTATTATTTTCATTATTATTATTATTGCTATCGTTAATATTCCTTTTTAATGATAAAATTGATTGAGGTCTTCTTGATTTTGAAGGTGAAAAATTTTGAGGATTTGGTTGGAAACTTCTTGGTCTTAAAGTTTTTAATAATTCATTTGTAATATTATCTTCATTATTATATTCTTGATATTGTTTATCCTTTTTTTTTTTTTTTTTTTTTTGAGAAGAAAATAATAACAATTATATATATATATAATCAATTAATCTAACAGTTATTTTTTGATAAAATAATGGAAATTATAATAATATAATTATTTTTTTTATTTTTTTATTTCTCTGCATACATACTTCACTACTTTGTATAGGAATATCTTTAAAAATTATTTGACAATATTTTCTATAAGAAATATATATTGAAAATACACTATATATTTATGATGATTAATATATATATATATATATATATATATATATAATATAATTTATTGTATTAAACCAAAAATTATATTTTATAAAATATATACCCTCGAACAGTTTCAACATTTCCGAAGGATTTTTCTGTCATATCTCTAGCATTAAATGGTGCGTCTTTATATTATAAATATAAAAATATATATATTAATAAATAATACATTATATTAATTAATATTATATAATAAATTATATATCATTATCATTATATATTAAGAATTAATATCTTTTATAATTCATAATAATATGAAAATTAATTATTACCAAATCCTATTTCTTCATAATTTTGTGATAATTGACCTATAGCATTAGAAATTTTATAAATTATATGAGGTCTTGGTTCAGAAGGATCCAATTCTTTATTTTTCATTCTCAAACGTTTTAAAAGTTTATAAGTTGGCATCATACGTATTTGCATATATAGCGTTCTAAAAAAAATAATTGCTTTTTTATATGTTATTGAAGATTCCAACTTTTTATTAATTTCTGTTGAACTATTGATATACAATTATTATAATGAAAAAGGTATATAATAAATATTTTTAAAATAATTTTATTTATGATATATATTAATAAAAAAAAATTATTTTTTTAATTAGTTTTGATTTTTAATATTTGATATTAATTATAATATTTTTGATAGATATATAATATTTCATTTCTTTGTTTTTTTTTTTTTTTATGATTTTACTTTAATGATAATCGCCATCGTTCTAGTAATAATATTTTCTTTTTTTCACGATGATGAGTCGAAGATTTATGATGATCATATGTATTATTATTATTATTAATACTAGATGAAGCATCAATTTCTACAAAACTATCCTTCTCATCTTCATTTTTTATATAAACTTTTTGTGTTGAAAGACATGGAGATATATCAAGATAAATATCAATAATTAATGGTAAAAAATCAGGTATGGGTATCTTTTTATAATTATAGATTACAGGATCTTCTTCTATTCGTTGAATATCGTTTAATCTTATATTAAACTATTAATCAAAGAACCATAAAATAATGACATAAAATAATTATATAATATTAAATAATATTAATAAAAATAATAATAATAAATTAAGAGAAAGATATGAAAATTTTTAATATATAAAAAGTATATAATAAAAGTAAATAAAATTTTTATTATTCATCTTTATAAAAATTTTTATAAATATATATATTATTAATATATTTATAATAAAAATATAATTAAAAATATGTAACACATTTTATTGTTATTAAAAAAATGTCAAGTAAAAACATAATATATTGTAGGAATATGTACATAAAATGAAGAGAAAATAAAGAATAAAAACGAAAAAAAAAAAAAAATATATATATATATATATATAATATATATTTTTCTTTGAATATTTTTACTATCAATATATTATTTTATATCATTATTATTATTTTTATTATTTAAAAAGTTTACCCATTTGCTTTCTTTTTTTATTTCGTCTTTTTGAAAATTAAACCTTGATTGAACAATTATTTGAGCAAATGTTGAAAAGAATTTTCGAATTATAATATCAGATTTATTAATATCCATTTCCTTTTTATATATATAAATATAAATATCCTTTCTTTTCTTTATTTCTTTACT
>MCFG01000494.1:0-42401 GCA_002104895.1 Anaeromyces robustus | reverse complement strand
CAGCAATAGAATTAGCAGTAGATACAAACATATCATATATAGCATTAGAAGAATAATAATTATCTGTACATTCCTTCATAAGAATACTAAATCTATTACTAGTAGCAATTTTAATACTTTCGTCCAGACATTTGATTCTATTCCAACGAGCTGGTTTTTTAGGGAGTGAGAAAGTATTATTATCATCAAAATAATTTCCAAAAACAAGAAGAGGCTTATGATCGGAGATAGGAGAGAAATCAATAATTGAAGCTGAAGACAGAAGATTTTTCATGGGTTCATTAATAATAGCATGGTCAATAGCAGAGGAACGACTTCCACTTACCCACGAGATAGGAGAACCATTGAGTTGAAATAAATACCAGCCATTTATATTAGAAACCCAATTTTGAATATCTTCAAGATTAATGTTAAAATCGCCAAGGAGAATAGAAGGATGATGTAAGTGAAGAGAAAACCATGTACAAGCTTCTGCTTTAGCAGATTTATGGTGTAAACTATGCCCTTTCTGAGGTATATAAATATTTCCAATAGAACACTTAGTGAAGTTCCACAAGGAATATGTCGTAACTGAGATAATATAATTCAAAGAAAAATCTTCAATAGAAGTCTGTAAAGACCTATTATAAAAGATATATAAACCTCTCAAACCAGGAATTGTATTATTTGCTCTCTTACAGAAATATTTATATTTAGGTAAAGTGATTTTACAAGGAATAACATTACTAGAATTAGTACCATTACCAGTTTCTTGAAAACAAACAAATAGCGGTTTAAAGAGACTAAAGAAATACAGAATACCATCTCTTTTCTTGTTATTCCACCCGTTAGTGTTCCAACTAAGACAAAAGGAAAATTCATTCAAATTGTTCTTAGAAGTAAAAGAATTGTTGATTTCAGAAAAGTCAGTAATATCCTTAATGTTCTTTTTAGAGTGGCAAAGTTTTCTCCTGATAAGAGCAAAGGAAGGCTTGTGATTCTTCCTACTACATCGATGAAAGTTAATGGAACATTTTTTAATAATTAATTTGAAACTATCAATAAATTTATTAATATTCTCCTCAGAAGCTGTAGTTTTAATTTGATATAAATTATCATTGAGAAGAGAGGAATGTTTAACAGCAACGATGGTATTATTAAACTCAGGGAAATTCTTCTCAAGAAAATTTCTAAATTTTGGAAGAGTCCAAGAACGAATGCGACGGATAAAAATAACATAAGTATCTGAGATATCAATACCATGACACCTAATACCCCGTCTGATATAGTTAATCTTATTAGTATAGTTCGTATGATCCATTTGATAAGGCTGATAAGAATCTATATAAAAAAAAAAAATAATAAAATAAAAAAAATATAAATGTATTATAATAGAAAATAGCAAATTTTTTTTTTTTTTTTTTTTTTTTTTATGATTTTAATATATAATTAAAAAAAAAAAAGTATATAAAAAAAAAAAAAAACTTAGCAATGAAAAGAATTATAGTAAATGACTGAGAAATATTGTTGAGAGTAAAAGTAAGAGATTCAACTGTGTAGTTGTATATATAATTTAACGTTGTGAATGATGTATTAGTGAATAAAAAAAACTTTTATTGTTGGTATGTAAAAAATTGTATTGTATAGTATTTATTGTGTTGTATTGATTGTGCTGTATATAAGAATAATAGTGTAGAATTGATAGAAACATAAAAAACTTAATTGTAAAAAGAACTGCAATATAAACTAAATAACATAAATAGTGTAAGGTAATTATTTCAAAGAAAAAAAATGGATTGTAATAAAAAGTCGTACTTTTTATTACTAACATTATCATTGCGCATAATGTTACCTACTTCTTTAACCGAATAGTGAATATAAATAATCATTGCACCAAGCATTATCATTGCGCATAATGCCCAACTTAGATACAAGTACAATATCATAAGTTGTAACAATGCCATTGACGTCGCCATGTCTCGACAGGCATTCTTCCTCTTCCGACCATTCCAATAAATTGGAAAGTACAGGACCTCAGAAGAGGGATATAAATATATATATATATATATATATTTGACAAAATTCCTTCTTAAAATTATTTTTATTATATTTTCGAATTTTTATTAATTTCCTTTATGATAAAATTGAATTCCAAATGATATATAGAAAACAGATCTTTTTTTTCTTACTTGTTGAAAAGATTTTTATATTTTAATAAAATATAAATATTTGATATTTATTTTAAAATAAAAATTGTTAAATCTAAAATGTTGAATTAAAAAACAATAATTCTTATACAAATAATCATTTATATTACAATAATACCAAGACCAATTTATTTATTTATTTATTTATTTATTTAGGTTCATATTATTATCTGCTATTATTACTATTTATTTATTATTATGATTTATTTATTATTATTATTTATTATTATTTATTATCATTTATTATTAGTATTTATTTTTTTAAAAAAAAATTAAATCTATTAGCGTGTATTTCAAAAAAAAAAAAAGAATTTTTTTTTTCTTTAACTCACTATGAAAATTCTTGTTTGGTTTTACCAATATTTATAAAACTTATTTTATTCATACAAGTCGCTAAATTAGATGAAAAAAGATATGAATAAAAAAAATTCTTTGTCTTACTATTTCGACGTCAACTCTCTTTGGTAATTCTCATACATTTAAGATGTACTTTAAACACTAATTTAATAATGGATCCAATATATTTTTTTTTTATTATCACTTTTTTTTAATTATTATTATTAAAATAATTTATTATTGATATTTTTATTATATATTAAATCTCAATTCTTTATTATATTAAATTAAATAGAACTTTTATTTTTATATATTATACAATATATTATTAATATATATTTTAATATTCTCATAAATTATTAATATTATAGTATATTAAAGTATAATCAAAATATAGTAATAATTAATTATTATTATATAGCTAAATATATTACTATATATGATATATTATTATATAGTTAAATATATTATTATTATAAATAAATATTATATTATTACTATATTCTTAATAAATATTATATAATATATTAGTTTATATTCTTATATATAAGATATTAAATAACTATTTAAAATTATTTAATTTTTATAATTTTTTTTTTTTTTTAAAATTTTTCAATTTAATAATCCTTCGTCTTGGAATGGTTTAGTTCGGAGGTTTTTTTCTGGTTAATAAAACAAAATAATTAATAAAATAGAATTAATAAAAAATTAAATAATAAAGCAAAATAATTAATTAAATAGAATTAATAAAATAGAATTAATAAAGCAAAATAATTAATAAAATAGAATTAATAAAATAGAATTAATAAAAAATTTAAATAATTAATAAAATAGAATTTATACTATTAAAAGCAACCAAACGCACCTATCCAATAATTTATCACATGATATGAATTAATTTATATTATATATTATTATTAATATTAATATTTTATTATTTATTATAATAATATATTAAGATTATATTGTAATAAAATTTTAATTATATATTTTTTAATATATATATTTTAAGATAGAATAAAATAATTTTTATCATACATTATGAATTAATTTATATTATATATATTATTATTAAATATTAATATTTTTATTATTATTTGTTATAATAATAATAATCTATAAAATTTTTTATAATTTTTTTTACTTTTTTTTTTTATTTTATTCTAAAATGTAACTCTTTATATAAATTGACTTCATATCTAACATCAAAAATTTCAAAGATATATAAATAAAAAATAAAAGCATATATTTAATTCATAATATTTTATTTTTACAAAAATTATAAGTTATTTATTATATATATATAATAAAATAAATTAATAAATTATTATTATTTATTTTATTTTTAATAAATTAAAATTTGTTCATTAAAAATATAATTCAAAAGAACTATTTTTAAAAAAATTTTGTTTATTATAAAAAAAAAAAGGTAGTAAAATACAAAAAATGGGATTCATAATTGATAGTGAAAACATGTATAGAAAATTTAACTGTTTACTTAAACAAAAATTCTTTGTTGATAAATCAAATATTATAAATGATTTTAATAAATTAATCGATATTGATGGCAGTAAAAATGTATGTATTACAAAACCAAGAAGATTTGGGAAAACATCAATAGCTGCTATGTTAACTACATATTATAGTATTGGAATTGATTCTCATGAAATATTTGATAAACTTAAAGTTTCCAAAGGAAAAAGTTCAGATGAAACTGAAAAAAAAAAAGAAATAGAACAATATAGCAAATTTCAAGGAAAATATCATACCTTATATTTTGATTTTTCATCTGAACTTTATAAACGCAATAATTTAAACGATTTTTTAGATTCAATTAATAAAATTTTGAAAGAAGATATCAAGAAAATTTATCCAAAATCTAATATATTAAATAATAATGAAAAGGATAAAATTGATAATTTAATTTATAATTTACAATATTTACATATTGAATCAAAAGATATATTTATTATTATTATTGATGAATGGGATTATTTAATTTCTAATAATGTCTTTCCTCCTGAAGAAAAAGTTGAATATATTCGATTTTTGAAAGGCTTAATAAAAGATAAAGGTTATTTAGCTTTTGCTTATATGACTGGAATAACACCAATAGCAAAAGAGTTTTCTCAATCAACCCTAAATTGTTTTACTGAATATTCTATGCTAGATGATGATAAATATTATCAATATTTTGGTTTTACGGAACAAGAAGTTCGCGATCTTTGTGAAAAAAATAAAAAAATTAATAAAAGTAATAAAATTGAATATAAAGATTTAGAAAATTGGTATAATGGATATAAAGCGTATAACGGTGAAAAAATCTTTAATCCATGGTCAGTATATCATGCTTTAGCCAATGATAAGATTAAGAATTATTGGATTGGTACAGGACGTTTTGATGAATTAGTCAATATAATTAATTTTAATATTTTAGGTGTAAAAGATGATATTTTAGAATTAATTAAAGGAAATAAAATAAAATTAAAATTAAAAGGTTTTGGAACAGAAAATAATTTAAATAGCTCAACAAATAATAAAGAAACAAATGAAAAAAAAAAAGAAAAAAAATTGAAAGCCGAATTATATTCAAAAATGGTTACGTTTGGATTCTTAACTTATTATGACGGAAAAATTTCTATTCCAAATAAAGAATTAGAAGAAAAATTTATAGATGTTTTAAAAGATAATGATGATCTGGAGTATTATTATAATATGATAAATAATTCCGAAGAGATGTTAAAAATGACATTAAAAAAAAATCCAGAAGAAATATGTAAAATTTTAAAAAACTCTCATATGGAAAAAATCAAACCAAGAGATAAAATGGATCATGGTAATTTAAAACGTGTTTTTGAGTTTGCTTATTTTAATGCTAGGATTAATTATATAGTTGATGAAGAAGTAGGTAAAGGAAAAGGAATTGCAGATTTTATATTTTATCCAAAAGACAAAAATAAAGCAGTTATTATAATAGAATTGAAAGTGAATGGTTCAGCAAAAAAAGCCCTTAAACAAATACATCTAAAAGAATATTATCATGACTTAAAAAATGATGGATATAAGGGAAATATTTTATTATTAGGAATAAATTTAAATACAAAAAATAAATCATATTCATGTATAATAGAAGAACGTGATAATAAATTAGAAAAAATATCAGTTAATGAATATCCTGAATCTGAAAATGAAAAAAAAATTGATCAACCTAATTCTAAAAATAAAAGAAAAACTGATCAAGAATCTGATGGTATATATAAAAGATTAAGAAGTGCTACAAAAAGAAAAAAAATGATTAAGAAGTGATACAAAAAATAATAAAATAAACTAATAGTATATATAAATCAAAAATAAATGTATTAATATTTTTTTTTTTTTTAAATTTAAATTCATAATTTTTAATGTATCAGTTGGCGTAAAAATGTATCTATTATATTTATATTTATTGCATTGAATAAAATAATAATAATAATAATAATAATAATAATAATAATTAATAATAATAATAATAATGTAAAATATTGCGTAATAATAAATAAGTATATCAAAATATAAAATAATTCAATTTATTTTAATATTTATTATTTCTATTAAGACTAAACTAGAATAAAATAAAATAAAATAAATATTAACAAAACTTTTTTTTTAAATAATAATAATAAAATAATATTTTGAATTTCGAATTAAATTCTTAATAAAAAAATTTAATACACCTGTTTTTTCTTACTTGTTGAAAAGATTTTTATATTTTAATAAAATATAAATATTTGATTTTTATTTTAAAATAAAAATTGTTAAATCTAAAATGTTGAATTAAAAAACAATAATTCTTATACAAATAATCATTGATATTACAATAATACAAAGACCAATTTATTTATTTATTTATTTATTTATTTATTTATTTATTTATTTATTTATTTATTTAGGTTAATATTATTATCTGCTATTATTACAATTTATTTATTATTATGATTTATTTATTATTATTATTTATTATTATTTATTATCATTTATTATTATTAGTATTTATTTTTTAAAAAAAAAATTAAATCTATTAGCGTGTATTTCAAAAAAAAAAAAGAATTTTTTTTTTCTTTAACTCACTATGAAAATTCTTGATTGGTTTTACCAATATTTATAAAACTTATTTTATTCATACAAGTCGTTAAATTAGATGAAAAAAGATATGAATAAAAAAAATTCTTTGTCTTACTATTTCGACGTCAACTCTCTTTGGTAATTCTCATACATTTAAGATGTACTTTAATTTAATAATGGATCCAATATATAATAATGTTAATCAAGGAAACCTATCAATTATAATTTAGACCTTTTTTTTTTTTTTTTATTATCACATTTTTTTAATTATTATTATTAAAATAATTTATTATTGATAATTTTATTAAATATTAAACATAAATTCTTTATTATATTAAATTAAATAGTTCTTTTATTTTTATATATTATACAATATATTATTAATATGTATATAACTTTAATATTCTCATAAATTATTAATAATATAGTATATTAAAGTATAATCAAAATATAGTAATAATTTATTATTATATAGCTAAATGTATTACTATATATAATAATTCATATATTATTATATAGTTAAATATTTTATTATTTTAAATAATTCTTATATTATTACTATATTCTTAATATATATTATATAATATATTAGTTTATATTCTTATATATTAGATATTAAATAACTATTTAAAATTATTTAATTTTTATAATTTTTTTTTTTTTTAAAAATTTTTCAATTTAATAATCCTACGTCTTGGAATGGTTTAGTTCGGAGGTATTTTTCTGGTTAATAAAGCAAAATAATTAATAAAATAGAATTAATTAAATAGAATTAATAAAGCAAAATAATTAATAAAACAGAATTAATAAAAAATTTAAATAATAAAGCAAAATAATAAAATAGAATTAATAAAATAGAATTAATAAAGGAAAAAAAATAATAAAATAGAATTAATAAAAAATTAAATAATTAATAAAATAGAATTTATACTATTAAAAGCGACCAAACGCACCTATCCAATAATTTATCACATGATATGAATTAATTTATATTATATATTATTATTAATATTAATATTTTATTATTTATTATAATAATATATTAAGATTATATTGTAATTAAATTTTAATTATATATTTTTTAATATATATATTTTAAGTTAGAATAAAATAAAAAAAAAATGTAAAAAAAAATTATAAAAAATTTTATAGATTATTATTATTATAACAAATAATAATAAAAATATTAATATTTAATAATAATATATAAATTAATTCATAACGTATGATAAAAATTATTTTATTTTAACTGAAATGTAACTCTTTATATAAATTGACTTCATATCTAACATCAAAAATTTCAAAGATATATAAATATAAAATAAAAGCATATATTTAATTCATAATATTTTATTCTTACAAAAATTATAAGGTAATTATTATATTATTTTTTTTATTATTTTTTTTTTTACATAAATAGAAGATATTTACTATATATATATAATAAAATAAATTAATAAATTATTATTATTTATTTTATTTTTAATAAATTAAAATTTGTTCTTTAAAAATATAATTCAAGAGCAGTATTTTTAAAAAATTTTGTTTATTATAAATAAGAAAAAAAAAAGTTAGTAAAATACAAAAAATGGGATTAATAATTGATAATGGAAACATGTATGAAAAATTTAAAAATTTACTTAACCAAGAATTCTTTGTTGATAAATCAAATATTATAAATGATTTTAATAAATTAATCGATAAAGATGGCAGTAAAAATGTATGTATTACAAAACCAAGAAGATTTGGGAAAACATCAATAGCTGCCATGTTAACTACATATTATAGTAAAGGATTTGATTCTCAAGAAATATTTGATAAACTTAAAGTTTCCAAAGGAAAAAGTTCAGATGAAACTGAAAAAAAAAAAGAAATAAAACAGTATAGAGAATTTCAAGGAAAATATCATACCTTATATTTTGATTTTTCATATAATATTTCTTCATGCAAAACCTGTAACCAAGTTAAACAAAAAATTAATAACTTATTTATAAACGATATTAAAAAAATTTATCCAGAAACTGATGTATTAAATGATATACTTGATAATATACAAAATATGTATGAGGAAACAGGAGAAAAATTTATTATTATTATTGATGAATGGGATTATTTAATTTCTAATAATGACTTTTCTCCTGAAGAAAAAGTTGAATATATTCGATTTTTGAAAGACTTAATAAAAGATAAAGGTTATTTAGCCTTTGCTTATATGACTGGAATAACACCAATAGCAAAAGAGTTTTCTCAATCAACCCTAAATTGTTTTACTGAATATTCTATGCTAGATGATGATAAATATTATCAATATTTTGGTTTTACGGAACAAGAAGTTCGCGATCTTTGTGAAAAAAATAAAAAAATTAATAAAAGTAATAAAATTGAATATAAAGATTTAGAAAATTGGTATAATGGATATAAAGCGTATAACGGTGAAAAAATCTTTAATCCATGGTCAGTATATCATGCTTTAGCCAATGATAAGATTAAGAATTATTGGATTGGTACAGGACGTTTTGATGAATTAGTCAATATAATTAATTTTAATATTTTAGGTGTAAAAGATGATATTTTAGAATTAATTAAAGGAAATAAAATAAAATTAAAATTAAAAGGTTTTGGAACAGAAAATAATTTAAATAGCTCAACAAATAATAAAGAAACAAATGAAAAAAAAAAAGAAAAAAAATTGAAAGCCGAATTATATTCAAAAATGGTTACGTTTGGATTCTTAACTTATTATGACGGAAAAATTTCTATTCCAAATAAAGAATTAGAAGAAAAATTTATAGATGTTTTAAAAGATAATGATGATCTGGAGTATTATTATAATATGATAAATAATTCCGAAGAGATGTTAAAAATGACATTAAAAAAAAATCCAAAAGAAATATGTAAAATTTTAAAAAACTCTCATATGGAAAAAATCAAACCAAGAGATAAAATGGATCATGGTAATTTAAAACGTGTTTTTGAGTTTGCTTATTTTAATGCTAGGATTAATTATATAGTTGATGAAGAAGTAGGTAAAGGAAAAGGAATTGCAGATTTTATATTTTATCCAAAAGACAAAAATGAAGCAGTTATTATAATAGAATTGAAAGTGAATGGTTCAGCAAAAAAAGCCCTTAAACAAATACATCTAAAAGAATATTATCATGACTTAAAAAATGATGGATATAAGGGAAATATTTTATTATTAGGAATAAATTTAAATACAAAAAATATATCATATTCATGTATAATAGAAGAACTTGATAATAAATTAGAAAAAATATCAGTTAATGAATATCCTGAATCTGAAAATGAAAAAAAAATTGATCAACCTAATTCTAAAAGTAAAAGAAAAACTGATCAAAAATCTGATGGTATATATAAAAGATTAAGAAGTGCTACAAAAAGAAAAAAAAATGATTAAGAAGTAATACAAAAAGAAAAATAATGATTAAGAAGTGATACAAAAAGAAAAAAAAAAATGATTAAGAAGTGATACAAAAAATAATAAAATAAACTAATAGTATATATAAATCAAAAATTAATGTATTAATTTTTTTTTTTTTTTAAATTTAAATTCATAATTTTTAATGTATCAGTTGGCGTAAAAATGTATCTATTATATTTATATTTATTGCATTGAATAAAATAATAATAATAATGTAAAATATTGCGTAATAATAAATAAGTATATCAAAATATAAAATAATTCAATTTATTTTAATATTTCTTATTTCTATTAAGACTAAACTAGAATAAAATAAAATAAAATAAATATTAACAAAACTTTTTTTTTAAATAATAATAATAAAATAATATTTTGAATTTCGAATTAAATTCTTAATAAAAAAATTTAATATACCTGTTTTTTCTATTTTAATAATAATTTTTGTATTGAATAAGCCTTTAATAAATAATATTTAAGTGGTTAAAATATATATATATATTTGACAAAATTCATTCTTAAAATTATTTTTATTATATTTTCGAATTTTTATTAATTTCCTTTATGATAAAATTGAATTCCAAATGATATATAGAAAACAGATCTTTTTTTTTTTTTTTTTTTTTCTTACTTGTTGAAAAGATTTTTATATTTTAATAAAATATAAATATTTGATATTTATTTCAAAATAAAAATTGTTAAATCTAAATGTTGAATTAAAAAACAATAATTCTTATACAAATAATCATTGATATTACAATAATACCAAGACCAATTTATTTATTTATTTATTTATTTATTTATTTATTTATTTATTTATTTATTTATTTATTTATTTATTTATTTATTTATTTAGGTTCATATTATTATCTGCTATTATTACTATTTATTTATTATTATGATTTATTTATTATTATTATTTATTATTATTTATTATCATTTATTATTATTAGTATTTATTTTTTAAAAAAAAAATTAAATCTATTAGCGTGTATTTAAAAAAAAAAAAAAGAATTTTTTTTTTTCTTTAACTCATTATGAAAATTCTTGATTGGTTTTACCAATATTTATAAAACTTATTTTATTCATACAAGTTGTTAAATTAGATGAAAAAATATATGAATAAAAAAAATTCTTTGCCTTACTATTTGACGTCAACTCTCTTTAGTAATTCTCTACATTTAAGATGTACTTTAAATACTAATTTAATAATGGATCCAATATATTTTTTTTTTATTATCACTTTTTTTTAATTATTATTATTAAAATAATTTATTATTGATATTTTATTATATATTAAACTCAATTCTTTATTATATTAAATTAAATAGAACTTTTATTTTTATATATTATACAATATATTATTAATATATATTTTAATATTCTCATAAATTATTAATATTATAGTATATTAAAGTATAATCAAAATATAGTAATAATTAATTATTATTATATAGCTAAATTTATTACTATATATGATATATTATTATATAGTTAAATATATTATTATTTTAAATAATTCTTATATTATTACTATATTCTTAATATATTAAATAATATATTAGTTTATATACATATATATTAGATATTAAATAACTATTTAAAATTATTTAATTTTTATAATTTTTTTTTTTTTTAAAAAATTTTTCAATTTAATAATCCTACGTCTTGGAATGATTTAGTTCGGAGGTATTTTTCTGGTTAATAAAACAAAATAATTAATAAAATAGAATTAATAAAAAATTAAATAATAAAGCAAAATAATTAATAAAATAGAATTAATAAAATAGAATTAATAAAGCAAAATAATTAATAAAATAGAATTAATAAAATAGAATTAATAAAAAATTTAAATAATTAATAAAATAAAATTTATACTATTAAAAGCAACCAAACGCACCTATCCAATAATTTATCACATGATATGAATTAATTTATATTATATATTATTATTAATATTAATATTTTATTATTTATTATAATAATATATTAAGATTATATTGTAATTAAATTTTAATTATATATTTTTTAATATATATATTTTAAGATAGAATAAAATAATTTTTATCATACATTATGAATTAATTTATATTATATATATTATTATTAAATATTAATATTTTTATTATTATTTGTTATAATAATAATAATCTATAAAATTTTTTATAATTTTTTTTTACATTTTTTTTTTATTTTATTCTAACTAAAATGTAACTCTTTATATAAATTGACTTCATATCTAACATCAAAAATTTCAAAGATATATAAATAAAAAATAAAAGCATATATTTAATTCATAATATTTTATTTTTACAAAAATTATAAGGTATTTATTATATATATTATTGTTTTTATTTTTTTTTTTTTTACATAAATAGAAGATATTTACTATATATATATAATAAAATAAATTAATAAATTATTATTATTTATTTTATTTTTAATAAATTAAAATTTGTTCATTAAAAATATAATTCAAAAGAACTATTTTTAAAAAAATTTTGTTTATTATAAAAAAAAAGGTAGTAAAATACAAAAAATGGGATTCATAATTGATAGTGATGACATGTATAGAAAATTTAACTGTTTACTTAACCAAGAATTCTTTGTTGATAAATCAAATATTATAAATGATTTTAATAAATTAATCGATAAAGATGGCAGTAATAATGTATGTATTACAAAACCAAGAAGATTCGGGAAAACATCAATAGCTGCCATGTTAACTACATATTATAGTAAAGGATTTAATTCTCAAGAAATATTTGATAAACTTAAAGTTTCCAAAGGAAAAAGTTCAGATAAAACTGAAAAAAAAAAAGAAATAGAACAGTATAGAGAATTTCAAGGAAAATATCATACCTTATATTTTGATTTTTCATCTGATCTTTTTTATACAATAATTTAAACGATTTTTTAGATTCAATTAATAAAATTTTGAAAGAAGATATCAAGAAAATTTATCCAAAATCTAATATATTAAATAATAATGAAGAGGATAAAATTGATAATTTAATTTATAATTTACAATATTTACATATTGAAACAAAAGATATATTTATTATTATTATTGATGAATGGGATTATTTAATTTCTAATAATGTCTTTCCTCATGAAGAAAAAGTTAAATATATTCGATTTTTGAAATCATTAATAAAAGATAAAGGTTATTCAGCCTTTGTTTTTATGACTGGAATAATGCCAATAGAAAAATCTATCTTAAATTGTTTTGTTGAATATTCTATGCTAAAAGATAAAAAATATTATCAATATTTTGGTTTTACGGAACAAGAAGTTCGCGATCTTTGTGAAAAAAATAAAAAAATTAATAAAAATAGAAAAATTAAATATGAAGATTTAGAAAATTGGTATAATGGATATAAAGCGTATAACGGTGAAAAAATCTTTAATCCATGGTCAATATATCATGCTTTAAACAGAGATAAGATTAAGAATTATTGGAATGGTACAGGACGTTTTGATGAATTAGTCAATATAATTAATTTTAATATTTTAGGTGTAAAAGATGATATTTTAAAATTAATTAAAGGAAATAAAATAGAAATAGAATTAGAAGGTTTTGGAACAGAAAATATTTTAAATGGATTAAAAAATAATGAAGAAACAAGTGAGAGTGATATGAAAACCGAATTGTATTCAAAAATGGTTACGTTTGGATTTTTAACTTATTATGATGGAAAAATTTCTATTCCAAATAAAGAATTAGAAGAAAAATTTGTAAAAGTTTTAAAAAGTAATAAAGATATGAAATATTATTATGATATAATTAATAATTCCAAAATAGAAGAATATGATAATGTATTAAACTTTATACCAATTAATGAATATCCACCTAATTCTGAAAAAAAAAGAAAAATTGATCAAAAATCTGATGGTATATATAAAAGATTAAGAAGTGTTACAAAAAGAAAAAAAATGATTAGGAAGTGATACAAAAAGAAAAAAAATGATTAAGAAGTGATACAAAAAGATAAAAATGATTAAGAAGTAATACAAAAAGAAAAATAATGATTAAGAAGTGATACAAAAAGAAAAAATGATTAAAAGGTGATACAAAAAATAATAAAATAAACTAATAGTATATATATATCAAAAATAAATGTATTAATATTTTTTTTTTAAATTTAAATTCATAATTTTTAATGTATCAGTTGGCGTAAAAATGTATCTATTATGTTTATATTTATTGCATTGAATAAAATAATAATAATAATAATAATAATAATAATAATAATAATAATAATAATGTAAAGTATTGCTTAATAATAAATAAGTATATCAAAATATAAAATAATTCAATTTATTTTAATATTTATTATTTTTATTAAGACTAAAATAGAATAAAATAAAATAAAATAAATATTAACAAAACTTTTTTTTTAAATAATAATAATAAAATAATATTTTGAATTTCGAATTAAATTCTTAATAAAAAAATTTAATATACCTGTTTTTTCTATTTTAATCCCTCTTCTGAGGACCTGTACTTCCATTCATTTGGAATGCTCAGAAGAGGGTAAATGCCTGTCGATACATGGCGACGTTAAGGGCATTTTATGAAGTCTCCTTAATAATTGTTCTTTTTTCTAATAATATGTATAAGCTGGATATGCAGGAAATGAGTTATTTGTATTTTCTTTTAAATTTACCTTTCATGTATTTCTGTATATTATCACTGTATGAATCCATTGTAATTGCTTTAATTATTGTATGAGCTTGATTCACTCTAAAGCTTATACTTTATTAGAATTTAGATTAGTTATTTTTGAGTTCTTCACCTTTAACTTTTTTTTATTTTTCATGAATTTAAGAACTTTCAAGATTGCAAATATAATTACTTTCGCAAAAAGAGATTTTTTATAACAACTATCAATATTTTACAAGTGTTTTTATAATAGAGTAAAGAAGATAAACAATCGAAAATTTTTAACAACAGTAAAAAGTTTACATTCAGTTATTACTAGTCTACATTTTTAACTCGATCTTTTTAGTTTAAAAAAAAAAAAAAAAAAAAAATATATATATATATATTTTAGTTTAGTACTTTCATTTTACTTTTTTATTTTTTTTCAATATTAAATATATATAAGCACAATGGTACGGAATTTTTATAATAGTAACGAAAATAGTAATGTTTTTGTTCGTGGTTTCCGTTGTTATGGAACTGATATTAACAACACTAGCATTATCTTCATCAATGGCCTTCACTCATGGACCAATGCATATATGATGGATTTTCTGGAATCGAAATTTAAGGAGTTCAACAAGTACATTCTTTCAGTTAAACGATCTATGTGTTCTAGAGGTTGGTATTTTAGGATCAAGGTTTTATCATCTGGCTTCAATTTTGATGATTTCAAAAAGAAATTTGTATCACATATCTCAAATGCTCGCTTGTCGTATAGTAATTGCACTCATTATATTCGTAAAAGATCACTTCAACAGACCAGAAATCAACTATTTTCTTCTTCAACAAACTTTTATGATTCAATTAATAACCATAGTAATTCTTCAACAAACTTTAATGATTCAATTAATAACCAAAGTAATTCTACTACAACATCCTCACAATCTAATACTTCAGATTCTTTTCAACGCAGCTTATTAGTTAGTATACATTCTAATCTCAACTCTCTTAATTCTATCAAAGATAAGTTTACTTTTTGTCTCAGTTGGAATACTAATGGATGGAATCACGAAAAGAAAGATAGTATCGAATACTTTATCACATTATTCAAACCTCTTTTTCTTTGTTTTCAAGAAACAAAGAATGGTTCTGGTTCCAATAGTAGTCAACCATGTAAAGTCACTATTCCCAATTACCGTTATTTTGTTAGAAGAGCCGTTGATAGTATTCCAGGCATGAGAGGTTTATTTTTAGGTTATCATAAATCTTGTCAAGCAATACTTGAAGAGAATTCATTTAATTACATTATTTCCTTAACCAATTATAATATCTACGACTCTAAATGCTCTGTTGGAAATGTATATATCCCTGTCAGCTCTCATTCTACACAAGTGAAGTGTGCTTTAGCAGAAGTTATGGAATGGCTTAATATTCATCGTGATCATGCTTCTATTCTTGTTGGGGATTTTAACATGAAAACAGTGGACCTTGAAGAAAAAATATCACAGATTAATGGTTGGATGATTTTACCTCTCAATAGTTCAAGAATCTCTTGGGTTCAAGGTAATTTATCTTCAGATATTGATCATGCTTTGGTTAATTATAAAATGTTGAACCTTATATCGTATGCTTCTTTTATTGATTATCACCCAGTCTCTGATCATAAACCAATGTTAGTATATTGTAAGAAAAACTTTGTTGATCTCTCCTTTACTCATCCAAAAAAGGTTGTTCAATGGAATAGAATTCGCTGTAAGGAAATGAAAAACGATATTGTTGACAATAACAAGTTTGCTATTTTAAATAATGAGATTTTTAATAATCCTTCTCTTTCTATTGATGATCTAGTTGATAAGTTTATGGATACATCTAATTCAATTGCAGAGGACCTTGAAATTACATCTTCTACTGAAATTAGGAAATCAATGTTCCATATGTCACGTAATATTTACTGTCTTCAAAGAGTTAAAAGCTTGAAGTATCGACAAATTAAAAAGAGCCATTTAGATTATGAACCTAATCAATTTATTATCCTTGTTGCATCTTATAATAAATTATGCCAATCTATTCATAAAAAATGTAATGAATTTAGAAGACAAAACTATTTATTTTGGATTAAAATAGGCTGCGAGGCTACCTTTTATTTAACAGGAATCCCAATCCCTAAAACAGATTGTTATACTTACCTTGGTGTTCCCTTTCACAAAACTCTAGATTTAAAATTCGTTATTAGTAAAATGAAAAATAAAGTTAGTAAGGCTTTGTTTTCAATTCAAGGTTTTTTAAAAAATGATCTGATTCCTATTCCTCTTAAAAGAACTTTATTCTCTGCAAAAGTTATTGGACAAGTTTCCTATTACGCCCCTTTGCTTGGTTCTAACAAAAACAATACTAGTTCTACACAAACAATTATTAACAAAGGTTTTTATTGGATTTTAGGCTACTCGAAACCTAATTCTTTTGTTTCTATATATTGCATCTCAAAAGAACTCAATATTCCTCCACTTTCTGGTAAATGTGCTTTAGCTCAGGTTAGATGTTTTAATAAATGGAAGGACTTCAACTACATTATCTCAAAGATAGTTAATAATGTTGCTACAACAAGAAAATGGACTTGGGACAAAGAAAGTAAAATATTAAATGATAAATTAAATAATATTTCATCCTCTTCTAAAGAAATTATGGAATTCTATTGGGACAGAGACATGAACAGTGATAAATCAATTAAAGCTAAAAATTATAAAATGTACAAATTTGAAGAATCAAGGAATTACCTAAAACTTAATCTAGAATATCCTGAATATAGCAAAGGTTTTAGGTGGATACTTAGGGCAAGATGTGGATATAAAATCGATGCTAGAGTTGCTAAAACTGCAAAAATGATTAATAATTCTTGTCCTAATTGTTGTTCATGTTGTTTCCATTGTGACAGTTATCAGAGAATTGATCATTGGTTTATAAATTGTTTCTTATTTAAAAATCTTCGTATTGATCACTTCTCTGATCTAGATAGAAATTTTTTTTATTTTTTAGATAGTCTTTTTAATAGTTTAGTTAGGACAAGTAATAACCCTAGTGTAGATAATAGAATTAATAGTATTGTTAAGGGTTATAAAAATCGTAATAATATGAGGATTAATAGTATTAGTAATATAGATATATTAGGTAATAAAAAAATAGTTAATAGGTATAGTATTTATATTTTTTTAAGTGGAAGGGATTATGGTTTTAGTGATAGAATTAACAATAGTCCATACAAAATGGAATGGGAATGTTTGTTTAAGTGTCAGACTGAATCTGGTACTTATTCAAAATCCCCATTCTTGTTGCGATCTGCGGCTCTATTGAATGATATCATGCCTGTTGTCTGTAAAAGACAACATATATTATTCAATAAATTTAAAACCAACCTCTCCAGGAACGTCAATGCTGATAACACAGTAGGACAGCCTAGTAGGGCAAATGCCGATCCTATTTCCGACCCTAGTGGAATAGGATAGATCAATTTTACTTTAATTCTATATTTAGAATTAAGGGCTTGTATGGATTTATTGTTTTTAAATATTATTATACTATTCTTTTTTTTCCCTCCAGTATTATTTATTATTATCTATAATATATTACTGGTTTTTTTATTTTTTTAGTATCATTTTTTTCATTATGTGTTTTTTTATGATTCATGTATTTTAATATTTAATTTCAATAAAAGTGACGTAGGGCTTTAAATCAGCTATTGTTATTGATTCAAAAGTTCTTAACTCAGTTATGCTAACTCCTGGTGATTCTATTCCTGATACTTTTGGTAAAATATTATCAGAAACTGATTCTTCGAATTCATTCACAAACGTTAAAAGAGGTTATATTATTAAAAATAATTTACATAAATATGAAAGTCCTATTACTAATGATTATATTAAAACTAATGAATTAATAGGTATGAATAATTTACTTTCATTTTCTGATGAAAAAACTAATATTGAATCTTTTAATGAAATTAATTATAGAGGTATGATAGAATTTTTAGAAGTAATGGCTCCATATGATCCTAATATTGATTTATCTAATCCTGAAAATGATGCTAATGGTAATTTTAAAGCTTCATCAGTTTATAATGGTGCTACTTCTATTAATGATATGAATACTAAACTTAATTTCCAAATTAATAGATTAAATAATAATAAAATGTTGAATAAACAAGATAGAAATAAAATAAATAGAGGTGTTGAAAAACTTGCTGATAATACTGCTGAAGCTAGTTTTAAATTAGCTAAATCTCTTGGTAAAGAAAGTCCTGAAACTATGAAAGAAGCTATTACAAATCATAATGCTAATATTAAAAATACTAGAAATCTAATAATGGTGTTACAGAATCTAATAATAATTTAGCTCCTGTTAGAACTGGTTCATCTAGTAAATTTTCTACCGGATCTATTAATAGTGTTAGTAAAAAATTAGAAAAACAAACCAAACATTTCCCTAAACGTAAATCTTCATTAAGTAAATGTCATATTAAATCTGGAAAAAAATTACTTTAATTATTTAGAAATAAATCTATATAAATAAAGATTAATCCCAGTCTAAAAAAAAAATAGAAATAAATCTATTAGAAATTAAATATATTCAGTAAAATTAAAAAAAACAAATAAATGTTTTTAAAAATTATATTACATATTTTTTTTTAAAAATTATATAATATTTTAAAAAATATATATGTAATATAATTTTTAAAAATTATATTACATAAATATTATTTTTTTGGCAATAAAATTATAAATTGTATAATCATTTTTAATTATTATTAATATACATTTTTTGTATAATCATTTTGTTACTAGTTTTAGAAAGTTTATTATTCAATAATTTTAATACGTAATTAGATGAATCAATGCTTTCTTGTTCTTCAGGTTTAATAGATATTTTAAAAGTATTAAGTAAATCTAAAGCATTTTTATGTTCTTTAATATTTTCATTTAACATTTTAATACTTAAAAATGAGAATTCATAAGTATCAGTTTTTTCGTTAATAGTAACAAAATGTGTAGCAAGTAAATAAGCGATTTTATTTTTAGCGACTTTAAGATGTGAGATAATAAAAATACCATATTTATTATCTAAACATAAGATATATCCATTCATAACATCAGAAGATTTAGCAATAATATCTGGCCAATTATTATTGTTGTTATCATTAATATTATCATACCAATAACTTTCTAAGTTAATAATTTTAGGGATAATTTTGGAATTATCATATAAAGATTTATTTACTAAATTCATATGTTCTAATAAGTTTACACCTTCATTAATTAAATGAATTTTACAATATATATGATCTTCATAAGTTTTTTTATTACAAGAAGATTTATTATTTTTAATAGCTATACAACTATTAGATGATAATAATTCAGAACCATAAATATTAGTTTTATATGAAATATTAGATCCTCTTTTTGCTATTTTTTTAGGGTCAATATTAATATCGTATTTAGCTTTAAAATGTTCACTAATAGATATAGCTGAAATAGCATAAGTTAATTTAATTAATTCATCAAAATCAACGTTATCCATTTTAATATAATTTCTTTAAATATAAAAAAAAATAATATATTTCAATTATTACATATTATTAATTAATCTAAAAAATTTAATAATATGTAATAATTGAAATATTGTTGTAATATATTATTATAAAAAATAAATATTATATTATAGTTATTTATAATGAATTTTGATGATATTATTAAATTCGAAAATAAAAATTTTAATGAAGAAAATAATATTAAAAAACATGTAAAAAGTAATTCAGAAAACAACTACAATAATAATAATAATTTAACATCATCTGAAATAGAAAATTTATATGATTGTATTAACAAATATAAAAATATAATTGTTAAAACTTGTGTTACAGAAAAATTATTATTCTTTTTAGATTCAATAAAAATTAAAAATGATGTTAATATTGCTAATAATAGGTATTATAATTTAAATTTTACTAATAATTACATTTTAGCTCCTATTTATAATAATAAAGTCAATTTAAAAAATCAATGTATTACTATGACTCATACTCATATTAATAAGTTTGTTCAAGACTCTTTTTATTATAGAATTAATGGTAAAGAAACTCCTGATGTAATGAATTTTTTAAATAATATTAAAATAATAGATAAATGTATTGAACTAGCTGTTTTAAAATATTTAAATTTTGAGTGTAGCAATAAAAAATTATTATATATGTTTAAGAATTCAAATAATAAATTTATTTATAATGGAATAATTAAAGATAGTTTTTTAAATATTAGATATTATAGAAATAAAGATAAGTTAAAAATATATACTAAAACGGGTACTAATGATAAATTAAATAATTTTTTATTATCAGACAAAAATTTTACTATTAACGTTAATTTATTTCCTATTATTAAAATATTTAATGTGACTTTATATGAGAAAGATGAATCATTAGTTTGTAATGCTAAAGCATATTTTAATGATATGTGTTATATATATGGAGATGATATAAAAATAGAATAAATATTAATAAATATTAAGTTGAAAATTTTAATAATTATAGGTATGATTAATAAATAGAATATCATTCAAACGTTAATATAATTTATAGTTATATTGTATATATTGTATATATTGTATATATTGTATATATTGTATATATATTAAAATTTTTTAAAAGTTATCGATTATTATAAATATTATTATAAATATTATTATAAATATTATTATAAATATTATTATAAATATTATTATAAATATTATTATAAATATTATTATAAATATTATTATAAATATTATTATAAATATTATTATAAATATTATTATAAATATTATTATAAATATTATTATAAATATTATTATAAATATTATTATAAATATTATTATAAATTGAAATTATAATATATATTATATATTATAAATAAAATAAATATAAAAATTATATTTCATTTTTATACATATTATGAAATATATTATGAAATATATTATGAAACATATTATGAAACATACAACTTTAATAAATCAAATTGATTATAATAATTATAATTATCATAATAATATTGTTGATAAAATTAATAAAAGTTTAAATTATTTAAATACTGAATATACTGATATTGTAAATTTATTTACTAATAAATATATTAACTTTTATTTGAATTTTGACATTGATAATCTTAACATTCCTATGCTCTTTATTGTTTTTGTATTTAATGAAATAAATCAAGATAAAAATCTTATTTATAACAATTTATTACCTCTGGATTATATTAATAATATAAAAAAATTAGACGTTGAATTTGATATATATTCTATTATTTATAAAAAATTAATTAACGACGAATATATTAAAAGAATATAAATATTATATATATATATATACTATTCTAATTATTCTATTATAATTGATTTTATTATATTTAAAAAATATAAATATAAATTAATACTTATGTCAGATTTTATTTTCTCATATCCTTCTATACAAAATATTAATGAAATATGTAATTTCACAGAATTTAGAATATTAGATGATAAAATTGCTAAATCTTATCAAGAAATTGTCTATAAATATATATCACCTTATACTCCTTATAATAAATTATTATTATATCATTCTACAGGTCTTGGTAAAACTTTTACTATCTTCTGGATTATTGATCATTTTAAAAATATATTTGATAAAGCTATTATTTTAGCACCTAATGATACAATTATTGGAGAATATTTTAATAAAATAAAATTATGGTATCATTATAATTTTAATTCAATTGATGAATCTGATATTAATAATTATATTAATAACTATATTATATTTAATAAATATTCTAAGTTTATTAAAATAAATAGAGATAAACAAATCACTAATAGAATTATCGTAGTTGATGAAATACATAAGTTTAGAATTTCTTATAAAAATAATAAAAAGAAAAAATTCAAACTATTATTAAATATAATCAATAAAGCTTCTAATATTAAATTATTATTATTAAGTGCTTCTCCTATTTATGATAATTATAATGAAATTGATTACATATTAAAATTATTGAATATTGATTCATTAAATAATATCACTCCTTATGTATCTTATTATAATAAATCATTATTCAAAGTTCCAGTTCATATTAATTATTTAAAGTTATTTATGTCGGATGAACAAAGTAATTTCTATTTAGAACATTATAATGACTGTAATTTTATAGGTATTATAAATATTAAAAATAGTTTAGGATTAATTTATAATAAAAATAATATTCTAATTCCTAAAAAACATTATAAGTTATATGATATATCAAAAATAAATTCTATTAAATTTAAAGATTATGATATTCAAATTTCTATGACTAATAAAGTTAATAATAACTTAAAAGATATTTCTATTAAATTATATACATTAGTTAATCATATTAATACATCTAAAGGTTTAATTTTTATTTATTGTAATTTATTAGAATGGACTGGTATTTATTATATTGTCTCTATTTTTAATATTTTAGGTTATGTTTATATTGAATCTAAATCTGAAGCTTTAAAATTTTATAATAAACTAAAATATACTTTCGTTATTGGTGATACAAATATTTCTTCTAATAATATTGATAAAATAAATTTATTTAATTCCCCTGAAAATAAATATGGTGATTATATTAAAATATTAATAGGTAGTAATGTTATATCTGAATCTATTGATTTATTAAATGTTCAACAAATTCATATTTTAACTCCTGAATGGAACTATGAACATATTAATCAAATTATTGGAAGAGCTAATAGAATTAATTCTCATAATCTATTAAAACCTGAAGAACAATTAATTAATGTTTATTTTTATTTAGCTTATCCTAAAAAATTAGAATTAAGTCAAGATGATAAAATTATTAATATTTGTAAATTTAAACAAAAAAAAATTGATAAATATATAAACGAAATAAAAAATAATAATATTGAACAAATATTAAATAATAATTATACAATTTATAATAATAATATTTACGCTTTATTTTATAATAATTTTAATTTACTAAGTGATTATCAACAAGTTAAAGAAGATTATATTTCAAATATTGACTTTTCTTATTGTAATGGATATGTTTATAAATATACTAAATTTTTAACTAATAAATGTAATAATAATTGTAATTTATGTGGCAGTGTTGATCATATTAATCATGAAATAGATTATGATGAATTTTGGGAACCTCCTAATATTTACGATCCTATTGAAAAAAGTATTGAATTATATTATAATAATGAAACTATTAATCATTATAATAATCTAAATAATTTGTTTAGTAAATATAAAAATAATCTTATCAACCAGTTTGATTATATAGAACATTTATCTTATATCAATAGGGTAAAAGTTTTAGAATATGCTTTATATGTAAATAAAGATAACCCTTATAATAATAATATCTGTAAATATTTTAATATGTATTGGATTGTATATACAAATAAAATTATTCATTGTTGTTATTCTATTATTAAACCTACTTCTTATGCCATGAATAAAAATAAATCTATATCTGATTTTATGGGTAAAATAAGAGTTTTAAAAAATAATAATGTTTACTGGAAAGAAAAAGTCAACAAGAATTATTCTATTTTATTATATAATCACTATATTAATAATAAAAATAAAAGATTATCTAATAGGAATGTATTTGCTTTTATTTATAGTTTAGAATCTATTATTAGAATTCAAGATATTATTAATATAAATTTATATAATGATAATAAAAACAATAAAAATAAAATTAATAGAGGAAGACGATTAAATCATTATTATAAAGTTAATGATAAATTAAATATTATTATTGAAACATTATGTATTGAAAATATTGAACATTTATTGAATAAAAAATATTTAAAAGTTTCATATTATACATTTAAATCATTAAATAATTTATTTAATAATCCTATATTTAAAACAAAAATAGATAATATTAAAAAATTAAAGTGTTTTAAAAACCCTAAAATAAAAGATTTAAAAACATATTGTATCAAATATCCCAAACAAGCTAGGTTATTAGAATTAATTATCAATAAACATATCTATGATGAAAGAAATTTGATTGCATTTTGGAATAATATAATATTGGAAAATAATTTATTGGTAATTTTGTAACAAATTTTATAATATATTTTATAAAATATTTTTGTAATATATTCTTTAATATATTTTTTAAAAATGGTGATACAAATATTTTATAAAATACTTTTAAAAAAGTATTTTATTATTAATACTTTTTTTTTTTGTGCTAATTTTTTATATTTTATTTTATTTATAATATATAATATATGAATAAAATTCTCTAATTTTTTTTTATAAACTAATATTTCTAATTATCTAATCTCTAAACTTTATATTGATTTCTAAGTTTATAATTATTTCTAATTTTTTTTTTAATATTATTTAAAAAATTTAAAAGAGATATATTAGTATTAGTAACAAATTTTATAACATATTTTTTTTTTGTAATTTTGTAAATAATCATTATATTTTCAAAAGTTATACTAATACTATAAATTATATATTATAATTATATTATACTGATATTATAAATAAATGCAATATTTATGGTTTATTAGGTTTTATTTCCCAATATTGATCATCTTTAGAATTATCACATATATTTAAATTCACATAATTTTCATTAGAATTTTTAGATTCCATTAAACCTAAACATTTATTATTATCTAAATGTGACATAATACTTCTACTATTAATTGAATCATTAATATCAATTATAATACTATTATTATCACAATTTTTCATAACAATAGTACCCTTTTTAATATTATTAACATATAAACAAAGATCATTATATTGTGATTTATAAAAACCATCTCCATATTTTGGAATAATCCATTGGGAACGTTCAGTATTATCACATTTTCCTATTTTTGGTCTATAACTTCTATTAACATCACCTATTAAACATTTATTTAATTTTTTATTATAAATCCAAACGATTTGAGTTTCAGTATTAATAATATCAATAGGATTTATATCCCAAATTTCCCATTTTTGATCTTCATAACTATTACATTTTTTTAAATTAGTTTCATTATTATTATTAATAGATAAACATTTATTATTATCATTTACCAATGAAATTGAATTATTATTAGCATTATATTTAAACATATTACTATCAGCATCACAAGTATTTACTGTTAAAGTTTTTAAATCTACAGTATTTAAACATCTTTTTTTATTAGCGTAAGAAAAGAAATAACCTTTAGAATCTGGTGAAATATTCCATTTAAATCTGTTATTATTTTCACATTCTTTAATTAAAGGAGGATTATTTATTTTTGCTTGTGCATACAAACAACCTTTATTTAAAGGATTATATATAAATTTTGGAGTACTACTAGGATCTATAGTTGGATTATATTTTATAGTAGTAGTAGTTGTTGTAGTAGTAGTTGTTGTAGTGGTTTGAATTACTTTAGGATAACTCCATAATATTTTACCCTTACCATCATCTAAAACAATACTATTATTTTTATCATCACATTTAATATACATATCCTTGTTTTCATCTTTTGAAGTATATAATGCATTTATAGCATCTCCATATTTATCAGATACTAAAATATATTCAGAAGTTAATTTAAGATAAGAAATATATTTGAAAGATTTATAAATTATTTCTTGTTTATTATTATTATTATAAATTAATTTTCCATCAATTAATTCAACAGAAAAGTTTTTACATTTAAATATTTCATTTTCAGAAAAAACTTCACCATTATGAATTATATTACTATACATAGTTCTATTACTTGGATAAAGATTATGATTTGACCATATATATTGATTTAAAGAATTTCTTAAATATAGATTATTATCAATAATTTCTAATCTAAATGGACCATTAATAGTATTAGTATTTTCAAATATAGTAATTTTATCATTAATAACAATAGAACCAGTAGGAGTTAATTTTAATGAATAAATAGTTTCATAATAAAATTTTAATTTTAATTTATCTTCTTCATAGATATAATCTCTCATACTAAAGTAATTATTATTATAAAATAAACCTAAAGGTACTAAACTAAAAACATTATTATTATTATCAATTATATCATTCATAGTATATAAAGTATTACAATTATTATCATCAGAAATAAGTTGATTACATTTTTTAGTACCATATAATTCCCAAATAATTTTATTATTAACTTTATTAATAATCATATCATTTGTATCATCATAAATAATTTTCATGTTTTCAACATTATTAATAAATGGAATACCATTAATTAACATATTATTATTATTAATAGATAATTCTCTTATAGTACTAAATGAACCACTTCTTAATTGTAAACCTTCAGCATTAGACATATAAACAAAAGATTTTTTACTTTCAGAATATAATCTATCATAAGTAGAAATAACAGTATCATATATAGGTTTACCATCAAAATCTGAAAGTGATTCTTCAGTAATAGCTTTTATAAATTTAAGTTTATTAGAAGACCATTCAACAAGTTTAGTTTTAGTATCAATAACAACTAATACTGGTTTATATAAATAATTATCATATCTAATTTCTAATTTATAATAACTACTTTTTGGGAATGTTCCCATAATAACATCTTTACTATCTTTACATTTTAAATATAATTTATCACTATCTAATACTAATTCAGTAATATCAATATTATTAGGACATTGAGATACAATATGACTAATTTTAAAATTTTTATTATCAATATTAAATTCTTCATCACCAGTTTCACTATCAATGAATAACTTACTACCTTCAATTTCTAAAATAGAATTATAAGCAGAAATAATTTTTTCACCAGGTAATAAATTACTATAATATTCTAAAACATCAGTACTTCTTTTTCTTAAATCACTATCATCTTCAATATCATTATTTTCAAATATAGATTTATAATCATTAAATAAATAATAATTAAATGGAATTCTATTAGCTTCATTACATTCTTTAATATCATAGACTGTTAATGATTTATAACGAATATGATTATTTAATTCTTTATATGGTAAAGAACTCCAAATTTTAATTAATTCTTCATCAATAATTTGTAATTCACCTAAATCGGATAATACTAAAGCATAATTATTACTAGATTCATAATCATCAATTAAATCTATATTGTATGTTTGCCAAACAATAAAGTTATATTTATCTCTTAAAATTAATTCACCTTTTGGTGATAAAGATAATTTATAAGGACTAGTAAAACCAGTAACATTAGCAGTCATAGAAGACCATAAAGTTCTTTTACCTTCTTTAATAATAAGATTACCAGTTTTTTGTAATATTAATTTATAAATACCATTATCAGAAATTAAAGCTTCATTTTCATTTAATTCTGTATTACAATCAAAATACATAATAGAATTATATTTATTAACAATATCAGTATCTAATTCAAGATGAATATCTTTTAAATCTTCATTATAAGAACCTTCAGTTATAAAATCACTAATTTTATCACTAATAGTAATTAATTTTTGTTTTAATGGAATATTATACTCATATGGAAAAGCATAACCAATATAAGAATTAAAATTATTACTTCTAGGATTTTTATAAATTTCCCAAATAGCAATACCAACTTCATCATATAAAGTTAATCTTACATTATTAGTATCTTTTTCATCAGTTAAAACTAAAGTATAACCAACTGATTCATAATACCCAACATTATAATGTAAATGTTTTGGTAATGTATCCCAAATAATAACTCTACTATTACTAAATTTTAAATTCTTATTATCTAATTCTATATCATCATATTTATTATTATTATATTTTTCATTAATATAATCTTTAATTTCATTATCATCAGTTATTTCATCATTAAATATACCAAAAGCATCAACAGTAACAATTAAATGACCATTACTACCAATTTCAAACAAGGGATTATAATTTTTAATATTAGAAATCTTATTTTGCCATCTGGCACTTGTTTTAGTAAATGAACCATGTGTTAAAGCTAAAGTACCATCATCAAGTAAACCAAAATACCATTTTTTATTTTTACCGGAAATATATTCACCTGGAGCTAAAGCCATACCGCTAATAATAGCATTTCTAGATTCAGGAGATCCAGAATAATCAGCATTAGCTAGTTGATTACTAAATGGTTGATATTTATCAAAATAATTTTTTTCTTCTTCACAAGGAATTAAAGAAGACATATAATCTTCTTTAGTACTATAAGCCTCAACAGTATCATAAACTTTATGATAAACAATAGTTTCAACACCTTTTTTGTTTTTCTTACCACAAGCCCAAATTGTAACTTCGGTTTTAATTCTAGGAATTAAAGCAGGTTTAAAGCAACCTTTTTCTTCAGGTTCATATTCTACATTAATACTTTTTTCATAGGTTTTGGAAACAGTATGTGATTTAGTAAATGAGTTATCAATAGAAAATTGTTTTGATTCATCAATATTAATAGTTTTAGATTTAGTATTACTAGAACTTTTACCACGAGTAGTAGCACTAGAAAAAGTATTGGTAATACCTTCTTCTTGGCTCCAACCATTTTCAAAGGTATAAGCATTAGTAACAGTATTAGAGATAGTATCGGATTGTGAATGTTCAGAAGAAACATTTTCACTATGACCGGATAAATAAGCATCAGATATACCATCATTATTAGACCAAGAGTTAGAAATACCAGAAGAAGTAGTATAAGCATCAGACCATTCATTACCAGTACTACTAGATCCACCTTTAGTGGAACCACTAGTTGTAGTACTACTTGAAGATCTAGTACCAGCTAAAGCAATATTAAGCTCATTATTTATTTGAGCTTGAGATAATTCTCTTTGTAACTTAGCATCTTCTTCAGCTAATTTAATTTGTAATTCTCTATCTTTTTTAGCTATTTCTTCTTGAGACACAATACCTCTTATAGCAATATTATTAGCTTCAACAGCAATAGCATTAGATTGTCTAGCAATAACATTAGCATCTCTAGCAATTTCATTACCTTCTCTAGCAATAGCATTAGAAATTTTAGCAATATCATTAGCTTCTCTAGCTATAACATTACCTTCTCTAGCAATATTATTACCTTCTTGAGCAATAGCATTACCACGTTCAGCAATTCTGTTAGCAGATCTAGTAATATCATTAGCTTCTTCAGCAATTTCATTACCACGTTCAGCAATATTATTACCTCTTACAGTTTCATAATAAGTATCTTTAGCAATTTTATTAGCATCTTTAGCAATATTATTAGCTTTATCAGCAGCATCAGCACTTTGTTTAGCATATATATTAGCATCTTCAGCAGCTTTAGCACTTCTTTCAGCAATTTTATTAGCATTTTCAGCAATATCATTAGCTTTATCAGCAGCATCAGCACTTTGTTTAGCATATTTATTAGCATCTTTAGCAATATTATTAGCTTCATGAGCTTCATAAGCACTCCAAACAGAAGCACCAGCACTAACAACATCAGCAGCAACAGAAATAGGATTAAAATCACCTCTTTTATATACAGTAATATTTTTTTTAAATTTTTTATTATTATTATAATCTTCCATAGTCATTCTATTATATTCTTCGATATGACTAGTTTCAGAATTATTAGACCAATTTTTTTCAATATGATTGTCAGTGCTATTAGTTTTAGTATGTGAAGATTCTGAATTAATAGTATAAATATAAGATTCATCATGAGATTTAGTATGAGTATGACTAGTTTCATCGTTTACAGATTTAGAATTACTATTACTAATAGTAACAGCTTGTTCTAAAGCATTAGTATTAGTATTAGAATCAGAATGAGATATAACATTATTTTTAGTGAGACTTTTTGCTAAATCAATAGTATTAGAAATTTCATCAGATAAAGTATCAGAAGTAGAATCAGAAACACCATAAGATCTATTATAGCTTTCACCTTTAGAACTAGAAATAGATAATGAATCTTCAATGGTAGTAGAAATTCTAAAAGTACAAGTATGTTTTATACCAATTTGAGAATGAATAGATACATCACTACAAAAATTATTTTTTTCACCATCTATTTTAACATTAGGATCATCAAATAATGGACTACCTCTAGTAAAAATGACATTAGGTTTATCAATATTATTACCAATAATTAAATCTTGGTGATAAGGATTATAAGCAGGATCAGTACTAACTAAAGGAACACAATTGGCTGTATTTTCATCTACAATATAATATAACTGATTAATATATTTTACAAAATCCTCCTTAGACTCTAATTTATTAATAGCTCTTACTTCTTCATTAAAATTTCTACTAACCTTAGATTTCTTTTCAGATCTTAATTTATTAATTTTATTAAATTGAGTTTCATTAAAAGTATGATAATTACCAAAACTATCTACTAATGTACTATTTCCTTCAATGGCTACACCATATATAGATGGTCCCATATAATTAGCTAATTCTTCAGGAGATTTAAAACATTCAGTAATATTACCTGATTTATAACAGGGATTAATAATGTTATAATAACTATTATAGTTATATACTGTAAATTTTACAGCATTAACTCCTCCTAAAAGTAATAATGATAATATATCAGATATCAACATTTAATTATTATATTTTAATTAATTTTTTTTATAAAATATAATAGTTATAAAAATCAATTATATATCTGAATTATATATAATATTAAAAATGTTACAATTTATTATATTATTTATAATATTATTTATAATATTATTTATAATATTATTTATAATATTATTTATAATATTATTTATAATATTATTTTTATTTTTGTCATCTGTATCATTTTTATGTATAATTGATTATCTTATATTTTATTAAAAAGAAAAAAATAATATAATAATTATTAATTTAATATTTATACTAATAATATATAATAATATATAATAATATATAATAATATATAATAATATATAATAATATATAATAATATATAATAATATATAATAATATATAATAATATATAATAATATATAATAATATATAATAATATATAATAATATATAATAATATATAATAATATATAATAATATATAATAATATATAATAATATATAATAATTAGAATATCTTTTTATGAAACTTTTTATTATTCACTGGGAGGCAAATAATATTATCGATGATAATATTATTATATTCGGTTTTGGATATACTTATGATAAACAGCAAATTATTTTATCAGTTAATGATTTTATTCCATATAAATATTCTAAAATTATCCATAAAGATTTTAAATATATTAAGGAACAAAAATATATCTTACGAGAATATAGTAAGGGTAAACAAACTGTTTATAAACATTTTTTTAATAATTCAAAAGATTATAATTTATTTAATAATAATTTAGTTACCCAAAATATTACTGATTTATTCTTATTAAATTTTAATTTACCATATGTAGGATGGATTGAAATTAATAATGAAATTTTAATAGAAAATAATATTATCAATTGTAGCTGTAAATATATTAAATATATTGAATCTGATATAATAATTTATCCAAAAATTTTTTCATTCGATATTGAATGTTTATGTTATGATTCAGTAGGTTTTCCTAATATGTATAATATTAATGATAAAATATCTATGATAAGTGTTATATATAATTATAATGATCTTACACAAAAATTTATTCTATATAACTCTAAACATAAATCTAAAATTATTGATAATACTGAATATACATCATTATATTATGATAATGAAATAAAAATGTTAATAGGATTCTTTGAGCTTATAGATAAATTAAATGTAGATATTATTATAGGTTATAATATTTATATGTTCGATTTCAAATATATGTCTAGAAGAATTGGTTACTATCCTAATATTAAATTAAAAGGTTCAAGAATTCCAAATAAAGACATTCAAATTAAAGATTTATCAAATTATTTAGGAACAAATATTTTGATACCTGGAAGAATTAATATAGATTTATATTCACATATTAAAACTTTAAATCTTAGTAAAAATAGTTTAGATTATGTTTCAAAATTATTCTTAAATGAACATAAAATAGATCTTCCTTATACTAGAATGTTTGAATTATTACATCAAGATAATTCAGAATCTTTAAAAATTGTTGCTGATTATTGTATTAAAGATAGTATACTTACTTTAAAATTATTTAATACTTTACATTTATGGATTCAGATAAAAGAAATTTCTAATATATCACATATTAATATTATAAATATATTTGATACTGGTCAAAGTGCTAAATACAAAAATTTATTACATTATTATTGTTTCAATAATGATATATTAATTAATAAAGATTATAATAATACAATTACTAGTTATGAAGGTGCTAAAGTTCTAGTTCCAAAACCTGGTTTATATAATTTTTGTACAATGTTAGATTTTACTAGTTTATATCCTTCTGTTATTATTACTCATAATATATGTTATACTACATTTAAAGGAATTGTTAAATGTAATTATATTGTTGATGATCATTATGAAGATGATGAAGATAATTATTATATATTTTTAGATAATGTTAAGTATATATATACTAAAAAATATAAAGGTATATTACCTATAATGTTTAAGTATTTATTAAATGAAAGAGTTAAATATAAAAATTTATTAAAAACTACAAATGGTATTAATAAAATTATTTTTGATAAAAGACAATATGCTTTAAAAATTCAAGCTAATTCTATTTATGGTTGTTTAGGTTCAAGAAATTTAATAGATCTTAGATTTTTATATGGTGCTATATGTACAACAGGAACAGGTAGAATATATTTAAATAAAACAGTTAATATTATTAATGAAAATACATTTTTTAAAGTTATATATGGAGACACTGATTCTTGTTTAATTAAATGTGATTATATTATTGACAAAGATTTATTTATTAAAGAATCTATTAGAATTGCTAATTATGTAACATCTTTATTACCTAAAGGTATGCATTTAAAATATGAAAATACTTTTAAAAAATTAATTTTATTAACTAAAAAAAAATATTCTGGAATAAGAATTGAAGGTAATTTATATACTAAAGGTATGGATATTGTAAAAAATAATATTTGTAATTTTATTAAAAATACTTATAAAACTGTTCTAGATGATATTTTAATATATAATAAAAATAAAGATTATATTTTAAATTTTATTAATGAATCTAAAAAAAATCTTTTAGATGGTAAAGTTAATATTAATGATCTTATTATGACAGTAAGTATTGGAAAAAAATATAAATCCAACACTAATTATATTGTATTATTCATAAAAAATATGAAAACTAAATATAATTTGAATTATACTTATGGAACTAAAGTTAATTATATTATAATTAAAAATAATAGTAAATTATTAGGCGATAAAATGTTACCTATTGAGGTATATAATGCTAATATTAATCTTTTAGAGATAGATTATGAATATTATCTTAATCACTATTTTAATACTTCTTTAAATGCATTACTTAATATTATATAATATTATATAATATTATATAATATTATATAATATTATATAATATTTAATTTACAATGTTAATTTTAGTTTAATATTTATATTTACTAATTTTAATAAGATCATTAATATTAATTTTTACTTTATCAATCATACTATATTTATAACCATTTAAAGTTAAATAATAAGCATATGGAATTAACTCATTTTTTTTATCAGTATATATATTGGCCATAAAATTTTTATTTACATAACGCTTATTAGGATACATATGATTAAATACAATATAAATTAAATTATTTAATCCATCATATAATAATTCAGAGTTTATAATAATATCTAATAAATAATTAATATCTGCTTTATAGCTAATAAATTTATTAGCTATATCTATCATATTTTTAGGAAAAATAAAATAACTGAAATATGCCATAATATGATTAATATATAAAGAATGATTATTACAATATATAATTAAATTATTTTTATCTTTATTCTCAACGAACTTTTGTATATTATATAAGTGATTCATGGACTCTCAATATATTGGCATTAAAACAGCTCAACTCATCGGTGAACCTATTACACAGCATACTCTCAGTTTTTTTCATAATCTTAACGATAAAGGTAATGATGTTAGTGTATTAGATAGAATTATTCATAATAATAAAGAAAATAAAATTATAATATATCCTAAAGTTAATTTATCATTAAATAATATGTATATTTTAGCTAATAAAATAAGATGTATAACTCTTAATAAAATTATTGATCATATTGATAAAACAACTTTATATTTTAATCCAGCTGCTATTTATTTTTATAAAGTTGAATTAGAAAAAGTTCTAATTAATTTACGAAGATATTGGAAATTAAATAATAATATTATTTATACATGGGGAGCTAAAGTTGATATTGTTAATAATTCTATAACTTTAATTCCTTCTAACACTTATATCAACGAACATAAAATTAAAATAAAAAAATTTATTCCTAATTCATTTAAAATTATTAACCAGTCTGATAATAATATTGTAGTCCATTCTAATGATTCTGAATATTTCACTTTAATAAAAGATTTAGAATCAATAAATGTAAATGTTAATATTATAAATAATAACTTAGTAATAGAAACAAATGATCCTACTATATCTTTTTCTCTAGATATAGATTCTAAAATTCATGTCTCTGGTATTGAAGATGTTAATGAAATCGATGTTTTATTCGATAGATTAATTTGTTATAGTGATTACTTAAATGAAATTTTAAATATTCCTGGTGTTGATAGATATAAAACTAATTATTATAATCCTTCTTGTAGAGAATTAGAATTAGGTATAGAAAAAAAAAAAAAAAAAAAAAAAAAAAAATTCTATTTTAATAATAATTTTTGTATTGAATAAGCCTTTAATAAATAATATTTAAGTGTTTAAAATATATATATATTTGACAAAATTCATTCTTAAAAATATTTTATTATATTTTCGAATTTTTATTTATTTCCTTTATGATAAAATTGAATTACAAATGATATATAGAAAACAGATCTTTTTTTTTTTTTTTTTTTTTTTCTTACTTATTGAAAAGATTTTTATATTTTAATAAAATATAAATATTTGATATTTATTTTAAAATAAAAATTGTTAAAACTAAAATGTAGAATTAAAAAACAATAATTCTTATACAAATAATCATTGATATTACAATAATACCAAGACCAATTTATTTATTTATTTATTTATTTATTTATTTATTTATTTATTTATTTATTTATTTAGGTTCATATTATTATCTGCTATTATTACTATTTATTTATTATTATGATTTATTTATTATTATTATTTATTATTATTTATTATCATTTATTATTATTAGTATTTATTTTTTAAAAAAAAATTAAATCTATTAGCGTGTATTTCAAAAAAAAAAAAAAAGAATTTTTTTTTTTCTTTAACTCACTATGTAAATTCTTGTTTGGTTTTACCAATATTTATAAAACTTATTTTATTCATACAAGTCGCTAAATTAGATGAAAAAAGATATGAATAAAAAATATTCTTTGTCTTACTATTTAGACGTCAACTCCTTTATTAATTCTCTACATTTAAGATGTACTTTAATTTAATAATGGATCCAATATATAATAATGTTAATCAAGGAAACCTATCAATTATAATTTAGACCTTTTTTTTTTTTTTTTTTTTTTTATCACTTTTTTTTAATTATTATTATTAAAATAATTTATTATTGATAATTTTATTAAATATTAAACATAAATTCTTTATTATATTAAATTAAATAGTTCTTTTATTTTTAAATATTATACAATAAATTATTAATATATATTTTAATATTCTCATAAATTATTAATATTATAGTATATTAAAGTATAATCAAAATATAGTAATAATTTATTATTATTATATAGCTAAATGTATTACTATATATAATAATTCATATATTATTATATAGTTAAATATTTTATTATTTTAAATAATTCTTATATTATTACTATATTCTTAATATATATTTTATAATATATTAGTTTATATACTTATATATAAGATATTAAATAACTATTTAAAATTATTTAATTTTTATAATTTTTTTTCTTTTTTTAAAAATTTTTCAATTTAATAATCCTTCGTCTTGGAATGGTTTAGTTCGGAGGTATTTTTCTGGTTAATAAAACAAAATAATTAATAAAACAGAATTAATAAAAAATTTAAATAATAAAACAAAATAATTAATAAAATAGAATTAATAAAAAATTTAAATAATAAAGCAAAATAATTAATAAAATAGAATTAATAAAATAGAATTAATAAAGCAAAAAAAATAATAAAATAGGATTAATAAAAAATTAAATAATTAATAAAACAGAATTAATAAAGCAAAATAATTAATAAAACAGAATTAATAAAAAATTAAATAATTAATAAAATAGAATTTATACTATTAAAACCAACCAAACGCACCTATCCAATAATTTATCACATGATATGAATTAATTTATATTGGGAGTATTGCATTTCGACATAATCTATGTTTGATGGTTTTTTAATGTATTACAATGTGGCTTATAAAAATAATAAATAAAGTTAATATATAAATGAATAATAAATAAAAAAATAAATAAATAAATAAATAAATATAGAATTTACTTGACTTTTTAAATTTAAATTTAACCTTTGTATTTTATACTTTTTTTTGGTATATTAGTCAGTTTATTGTTACTTAAAAATTACATTAAAATAAAAAAATATATATGTAAAAAAAAAAATATAATAATACCATACATTTTTTTATTAAAATTATTTCTCGTATTTTAAATAAACAATAATATTATTATAAATATTAAAAATTTCACTTTGCTTGATTATTATTATTTATAATTAAAATTTTAGCTTTGAAGTTGATTTATTGAAAGATAAATAAATAGTATAAATTAAAATTGACTTCAATATAATTTAAATATTTTTTATAATCATCTCTATAGCTATTTTTATTATATATATAATTAAAATAGCTATAAGGATATAATAATTTTTAATAAAATTATTAAGTAATAAGAATGATATTGTAAATTAAAAATAAATAATATACTTTTAAAAATATTGTAATATATTATTTATAATTCAAATTTTTGAATTATAAATATGAAGTTTACATTTCATTTAAATAAATATATTAATTATATTAATTCATAATTTAAATAAAAATAGAAATATCAATAAAAAAAGATGTTGTTATAACAAAATTTTTTCTTCAAAGTTAACTAAACAATCATATAAATTTTATATTAGATTTTTGAATATTTAAATTCATATAATATATTTTATTTTATTTGTACTTGTAACTTATTCTATATTACTATTTATTTTATTTTATTTTATTTTATTTTATTTTATTTTATTTTATTTTATTTTATTTTATTTTATTTTATTTTATTTTTTAACAATAAATAAATAAATAAATATCAAAAAAAAAAAATTATACATAATAGTATATATTATTAAAATATTAAGTAATAAAATATAGATTTTATATATTTTTATCTCAATAAAATAAAATGGAAAGGAAAACTAATTAAAGAATTGAAATTAATAAAAATAAAATATAATTCTTAACAGAAAATTTATTTATTTATTTATTTATTTATTTATTTATTTATTTATTTATTTTTTTTTAATTTTTATTTTATTCTTTTAATGGTGAAATTATTATAAATAAAAATATACGTTAAAAAGTGGCGTATTACATATTATGTATTTATATTACAGAAATTTATGTCAATCATACATAAATTATGTCGAAATGCCCCACATCCTATTATTAATATTAATATTTTATTATTTATTATAATAATATATTAAGATTATATTGTTATTAAATTTTAATTATATATTTTTTAATATAAATATTTTAAGATAGAATAAAATAATTTTTATCATACATTATGAATTAATTTATATTATATATATTATTATTAAATATTAATATTTTTATTATTATTTGTTATAATAAAAATATTTGTTATAATAATAATAAAATATAAAATTTTTTATAATTTTTTTTACATTTTTTTTTTATTTTATTCTAACTAAAATGTAACTCTTTATATCAATTGACTTCATATCTAACATCAAAAATTTCAAAGATATATAAACATATATTTAATTCATAATATTTTATTTTTACAAAAATTATAAGGTAATTATTATATAAGGTAATTATTGTTTTTATTTTTATTTTTTTTACATAAATAGAAGATATTTACTATATATATATAATAAAATAAATTAATAAATTATTATTATTTATTTTATTTTTAATAAATTAAAATTTGTTCATTAAAAATATAATTCAAAAGAACTATTTTTTAAAAAATTTTGTTTATTATAAAAAAAAAGGTAGTAAAATACAAAAAATGGGAGTCATAATTGATAGTGAAGACATGTATAAAAAATTTAAAGATTTACTTAACCAAGAATTCTTTGTTGATAAATCAAATATTATAAATGATTTTAATAAATTAATCGGTAAAGATGGCAGTAATAATGTATGTATTACAAAACCAAGAAGATTTGGGAAAACATCAATAGCTGCCATGTTAACTACATATTATAGTGTTGGAATTGATTCTCAAGAAATATTTGATAAACTTAAAGTTTCCAAAGGAAAAAGTTCAGATGAAACTAAAAAAAAAAAAGAAATAGAACTGTATAGAAAATTTCAAGGAAAATATCATACCTTATATTTTGATTTTTCATCTGAACTTTATAAATACAATTCTTTAAATGCTTTATTAGATAGTATTAATGATATTTTGAAAGATGATATCAAATATATTTATCCAAATATTAATGTATTAAATAATGCTAAAAATGATAATTTAATTTATAATTTACGAATTCTACATCGTAAGACTAAAGATTTTATTATTATTATTATTATTATAGATGAATGGGATTCTGTAATTTTTAGTAATAGATTTACTCCTGATGACAAAGTTAAATATATTCGATTTTTGAAATCATTAATAAAAGATAAAAGTTATTCGGCCTTTGTTTTTATGACTGGAATAATGCCAATAGAAAAATCTATCTTAAATTGTTTTGTTGAATATTCTATGCTAAATGATGAAGAATATTATCAATATTTTGGTTTTACGGAACAAGAAGTTCGCGATCTTTGTGAAAAAAATAAAAAAATTAATAAAAATAATAAAATTGAATATAAAGATTTAGAAAATTGGTATAATGGATATAAAGCGTATAACGGTGAAAAAATCTTTAATCCATGGTCAGTATATCATGCTTTAGACAATGATAGGATTGATAATTATTGGAATGGTACAGGAGGTTTTGATGAATTAGTAAATATAATTAATTTTAATATTTTAGGTGTAAAAGATGAAATTTTAGAATTAATTAAAGGAAATAAAATAGAAATAGAAATAGAAGGTTTTGGAACAGAAAATATTTTAAATAGATTAACAAATAAAGAAGAAACAAATGAAAAAGCAAATGAAAAAAAATTGAAAGCCGAATTATATTCAAAAATGGTTACTTTTGGATTTTTAACCTATTATGATGGAAAAATTTCTATTCCAAATAAAGAATTAGAAGAAAATTTTATAGAAGTTTTAAAAAGTAATAAAGATATGAAATATTATTATGATATAATAAATAATTCCAAAATAGAAGAATATGATAATGAATTAAACTTAATACCAATTAATGAATATCCACCTAATTCTGAAAAAAAAAGAAAAATTGATCAAAAATCTGATGGTATATATAAAAGATTAAGAAGTGTTACAAAAAGAAAAAAAAAAATGATTAGGAAGTGATACAAAAAGAAAAAAAAAATGATTAAGAAGTGATACAAAAAGAAAAAAAAATGATTAAGAAGTGATACAAAAAATAATAAAATAAACTAATAGTATATATAAATCAAAAATAAATGTATTAATATTTTTTTTTTTTTTTTTTTTTTTAAATTTAAATTCATAATTTTTAATGTATCAGTTGGCGTAAAAATGTATCTATTATATTTATATTTATTGCATTGAATAAAATAATAACAACAATAATAATAGTAATGTAAAATATTGCGTAATAATAAATAAGTATATCAAAATATAAAATAATTCAATTTATTTTAAATATTTGATGAAATGTTTGATGAAATATTTGATGAAATATTTGATGAAATGACATTATTAATAGAAATCTGATTATCATAAGATAATTCTGATGTAATGTTTGGTGTAATATCATTATTTATAGAATTTAGATTTTCATAGCAATAATTATATTCCAATCTTGATATTATTTCATTATTAGAAGAATGTCTTTATAATAAATGAATAAATACATTGATAATTTTTGTATTTTTAATGAAGAATCACCAATAGAGCATTGTGATGATATTTACAAATATTTTGCTATAATTGAATATTCATATTTTAATACGCTTAACTATGAATGTTCTTCTAATAAATGTTATAAGGGAAAATGTAGTTCATATTTAATAGTTCCTGATGAATCAACTAATTTTACTAAATCTATAGAAACTGCTATTTGTTTAGTAGAAATTATATTTTTGATTACAGTTTTAATATTTACTAATATTATTTACAAGAGTTATAAAAAAAATTATAATTAATTAATAAATAAATAAAATTTTATTTTAAAAATATTTTTTAAAAGTATTTAATGGGAAATTATTTTTTTTTTTTTTTTAATTACTATTTTTATACCACCATAACTATCAATAATAGTTAATTATGTATGTATGTATGTATGTATGTATGTAAGTATGTATGTATTATAATAGTTTTTAATAATTAAATTATTATTTATAAATAGTCATCGTTTAAATTATAAATAAAAATTAAATAATTATTATTTTTTTATAAAAATGATTTTCTATCAATAAGAATAAATATAAAAAAAAGTAAAATATATAAATATATATTATTAAAAATGAAATAACTATTTATTTTTGTCACAATCGTATTATTTAATTTTATCTATTGCGCTACAAGTAAAGGTACATCTGTGTAAAATACTTAAAATCAAACGGATTTATTTTAACATGGAATGTTTTAAAAGATTGTTATTATAAAAAAGTGAATTTATAGATTATGGATTTTTTCAGGTATATTTAATCCTAAAGATTGTGATGTTAAAGGATATATGAATATTAATTCTGAACAGTGTTATCTTACAAATAAAAAATGAAATAATGTAATTAATGGTAAAGTGTTAGTTACAAAAGAACACGTTATTATGATATCGATTTAGATAATAACCTTGTTTTAACTGAAATTTAGTTAGTGTAATATTGAATCCTATAATTATGATAGTAGATAGATGAATAGATGTATCAGGCGATCTAAAAATTAATCAAATTAGTATCCCTTGGTACTCATGATAATGGAACATATGGTATTAATGCTAGAGTAGTGAATCCTTATGCAAGAACTCAAAATTTAAATATTAAAGAACAATTACGATATTTTTATAATTTTTTTTTTTTTTCCTTATACCTACTACACATACTATAACATATCCTTGATCCTCAAATACGTTTATAATAAAATACCACTACTATCTTCAATTGCGTATAAATATAAATATAAATATAAATATAAATATAAATATAAATATAAATATAAAATATAAATATAAATATAAATATAAATATAAATATAAATATAAATATAAATATAAATAAATA
>MCFG01000493.1:37500-42802 GCA_002104895.1 Anaeromyces robustus | reverse complement strand
AACATACATTATTAGAAAAATCTAATGAAGAATTTCTTTGATCGTGAAGAAAACAGACTTAAATATATTACTGAAAGAAAGGCTATTAGAGCTAAAGAAAAAGATGAATTTGATATTGAACATACAGAAGTAAAATTTATTTTTATTATATATAATTTATTTTAATTTTATTATGTTTTATTTACTTTTATTTTTATTATATATATTTTAATTTATTCATATAAATATAAATAATCTTATTCCAATTTAAATAATTAATAATATTTATTAATATTTTTTATTAATAATTGTTTTTATAAAAAAAAATAGGTTAAGACAGAAGCTAATCCAAATGGTGAAACGGCTGCTCAAGGAGCTCAAACTCATGAACAACAAGAAGGACAAGAAACTAATGAAGGTGAAGAAGAGAATGAAGAAGAAAAAGAAGCATTAAAAATGGAAGAAGAATTTAAAGAAATTGAAAAAATTATTAATAATGAAACTGAAGATTTAATTATATCAGATAATGAAGGTGAAAAACCAAAAACTGAAAAAGAAGAATATAATGATAATAATGATGATATAATAAGTTAAAGAAAAAGGAAAAGGAAAAGGAAAAGGAAAAAATTCAATTAATATTAATATTTTTATATTTTTTTTCTCATTTGAGAATAAATGATACCTATTATTGTTTTATATTTGTTTTATGTAATTGTTTTATAATTAATTATAAATAACTATTTAATTTTTCATTAGTTATTATACTCATTTATATATAATATATAATTTTTTCATATTGAAAATTTATATGTGACTATTTATATTTAAAAAAAAATAAAAAAAAATTAATAAAAAAATTAAAAAAAAAGTAATAATAATAATAATAATAATATAATAAAAGTATATATATAAAAATAACAATTATAATTTTTATTAATAAATAATAAATCTTATAATATACATAAACATGATTATTTATTATGTTAAATTCATATCTTATATTATTATATTCAATTTTGTAAAATTTTGTATACAAATATTTTAATTTTAAAAAATTTAAAAAAAAAAAAATTTTAATATATAAAAATTTATACTAAAAAAATAATCCATAACAAGATTGATTTAATTTGAATTAACAAATTAAAATTTAAATCTTGGATTTTTATTGGTTAATATAATTTTAAAGATTTTTTTTTAAAAAAAAATATAATGCAAATTTTTTTCTTTTAAAAAGAAAAAAAAAAAAGTTGCAATTTATAAAGATAATTATAATATTCTTTACTTAAAGAAATTAAAATTATTATTAAAATTATACTTTAAAATATATAAAATATATATATAAAAATGAGTAATAAAAGAGATATTTCAAAATTAAATGATGAAAATGAATCAGAAAATAAAATCAAAATCCAAAAATGTGATTCAAATAATTTATCAGATATTAATATTTTTTTAGAATGGTTAAATAAAAATGGTGCTCATATGGAAAATATTCGTTTAGAATATTTAACAGAATGTAAAGTATAATTCTTTATATATATATATATATTATTATTATTTTATTATATCACTGTTACATTTTTGATTTTATTAATTTAATATAAATGTAATATAATATGGAAAATTAAAAAAATCATTTTTACTTTTAAAATTAAATTTTGTAAAATTTAATTTTTAAAATAATATAATTGTCAGTTAACATATATTTATTTATATAAAAAAAAAATAAAATATATCGTAATTAACAGTTAAAATTTAAGATTCATTAAATTAGTTATAATTATTGAAAAAAAAATATAAATTAAAAAAAATGAAATCATATTAATATAATATGCAATATTTTTTATAAAATTTATAAAATACAATTAAAAAAAATAATTATAAATTGAAAATTAATATATAAAATATTAAATTAATATGGTTTATCTTAATAAATAGTTAATAGATATGCTGTTTTAAAAAAAGATCTTAAAGCTGGTGAAATTATTGCATCAATTCCACAGTCATTAATTTATAACTCAAGAAATTGCAGAAGATTCCATAATAGGTCGCACCATTACAAAATATTTAGAAAATCAACCTAATGAAATAAAAGATTTAACACTTTCAGGTCGTATATATTTATGTTCATTTTTGATATATGAAAAATATGAAACAAAAGAAAAGTCACCTTTCTGTAGATACTTATGGACTTTACCCGAGGAATATGACGATCCTTTGTGGTGGACTGAAGAACAAATTCAATTAGAATTAGACGAAACTAATTTATCATATTATATTAAAGAAAGAAGAGACTTATTAAAATCAGAATATAATGTAATTGAAGAAGCATGTAAAAATACTGATTTATTTAAATCTTCAAAAGCTTTAACATGGTAATTATCAATTACATATTAATATAAGATTTATATATTTGCATATAAATTTTTTTTATAATTATAAAAAAATATAAAACTTATGACTATAATATTATATTATCAAAATATATATCATATATTAAATTTTATATATATTATGTATATATAAATATATATAAATTATTTTAATTATGATTACAATTAATTATAATTATAATTATAATAATAATAATAATAGGAAAAACTTTTTATGGGCTTATTCTTCAATTTATAGTCGTGTTTTCCAAGTCGTGCTACAAAAACTAAACATAATCATGATAATGATAATACTAATGATAATGATAATAATAATAATATAAATAATAAAGCATCTATTAAAGATATAATAAAAACAAAGTCAACTGAAGAATTTTCTATTGGTAATCCTGAAGTTGAAAAATGTAACTTCTGTTTATGGCCGGGTGTTGATATGTTAAATCATCGTCGTGGTCAAAGAATTACATGGAAAGTAGAAAATGGAATGGTTCATTTTATTACTGATGAAGATTTAGAAGCCGGAAAAGAATGTTTTAATAATTACGGTCCAAAAGGAAATGAGGTAAAATTTATCATCATTTACATTCAATTATAATATAATTAATATTATTATTTTATTATTATTATTATATTGTTATTATTATTGTTATTATTATTATTATTATTATTTTTATATTTACATATTTATATATATATATTATATTGTTATTGTTGTTCTCAAACAGGAATTTTTGATGGGATATGGTTTTTGTATTGAAAATAATCCAGATGATTACTGCCGTGTTAAAGTAAATACTGGTATGGATCCATTAGTAGACCGTAAATCAAAAATTTTAGTTAAATTAGATAATATTTTTTTATTACACTTTTTACATGCAAAAGATATATTTGTCAATAAAAAGCTTTCAAATAAATTGTTAAATATGGTAAGAGTATTAGTTATGAATGAATGGGAACTTATTAATTATGAAAAAAAAATTAATTCAATTGAAGAAGATAAATTACCAGAAATCCGTAAAACATTAATAGAAGAAAGAATTTCTTTAAGAAATGAAGTTGTAATGCTTACTACTTTAAAACATTTATTAGAAACTAAAGAAAATAAAATTGTTAATTCTAGAAGAATAAATGAAAAAAAATATCCAAATATTAAATCAAATCCTATGGCCACTATATATAGAGAAGGTATTTTATATATATATAATTTTTTATATTAAATATTTTTTTTTTTTTTTTTATTTTTAATATATTATCGTAAATATTTATTAAAAATTTATAATAATAATAATAATAATAATAATAATAATAATAATTATGAATAATATATAATAATAATAATAATAATAATAATAATAATAATAATAATAATAATAATAATAATAATAATAATAATAATAATAATAATAGTGAAAAAATAAAATAAAAGTAAAATAAATGATTTATAAATAATATATAAATAATAGCATAAAATTAAAATAATATATATATATATGTTTTTTCTATACTTTTTTTTTTTTTTTTGTAAAGGTCAATTAAAATTATTAAGAGAGGCAAGAATATTAGTAGAAAATAAACTTAAAACAATATTAGAAGATGATAATATTATTCGTATTGAAAAAATTCTTAATGATGAAACATTAGCTGAAATTCTTCAAAAACCTAATGTAGAAATTGAATGGGATGAAGAATCATTATTTATGTTTTATTTAATGATAAATCGTAATGATCCTCGTTTCAAAAATTTACTTGGAGAAGATAAAACCATTGAAAAAAATATCATTAAACAATATACAAGGTAAACAAAATCGAAAATAATAATAATAATTACAAATATAATTAAAATTATAAAAAATACAAAATGATAATAAATAATAATAAAAATAGTAATTATAGTAATAATAATAATTAAAATTAAAAAAAAAAAAAGTACAATAATGATGATAATAATAATCAATAAATATCAGTAATAAATAAATTAACAAAATTTAAAAAAAAAAAAAAAAAAAAAAAAAAAAAAAAAAAAAAAAAAGATAAATAAATATATTTATAATATTTATATAAATATATATAGAATTATTAACAATAATTTATTTTATATATATATATATATATATTATTATTTATCATATAAAGTGATGGTATTGATGAATTAGATGAAATTTTCCAACAATATTTTGAACCAAATTACACTCAATATGACTCAAACATTTGTAAAGAGAATTTATATTGGGCTGCCACTGTAATTGATATTTATTCATTTATTGTTCAATGTCATGTATTAGGTGAAGATATTCAATTCTTTGGATTATTTATTTAATTTAATAAAAGTAAGAAGGAAAGAAAAAAAATAATTACAACGTACAATAGATTTTTATTTATTTATTTATTTTTTTAATATTTATATAAGATTACTATTATAAATAATATTATTAAATAATATATTTTATAATATATATTTCAAACATTTCATATTAGTATCTTCATAGATTATTAATTTTACATTTTTTTTAACTATATATTAAATTATTGTTTTTTTTTTTTATAATCCTTATATTTAAAATATTAAATTATTGTTTTTTTATAATTCTTAATTTTTTAATATTTAAAACATAAGCAAGAGATTGTAATATAGAAGCTATACTATATAATACTTAATAAAAAAAATAAATTTATAAATAACTTAAAAATTTTAATAATTTTCATACTTTAAGAATAATATGGCATATTTATAAAATTATTATTTTATAAATATAAATTTTTATATTACTAATTGAGTGTAATAAATTTGTTTGATACTATTATAATTTAATAATAATAATTTAAAAAAGATAACTTTTATAATAATTATATTTTTATATTAAAACTAAATTTAATATTAAGATATTTAATATTAAATTTTTAATCATTATAAATTATTATATATATTTATT
>MCFG01000493.1:32500-35000 GCA_002104895.1 Anaeromyces robustus | reverse complement strand
AATAATGTTACTGTGTATCTAGTTAATATGAAATAATGAAATAATTTCAGAATATAAGGAACTTCGAAATTTAATTTACTAAGCATTATTATTGCGCATAATGCCCAGTTTAAATATTAGAAATATTTAAGTTGTAAAACAATAACGTTAACGTCCCAATATTTAGATTGTCATTCATCCTCTATTGAACATTCCAATAAATTGGAAAGAACAGATCCTCAAAAGAGGTATCTTTTTTTTTTAGAATGTTTTTAAAATATTTTAAAATATAACGAATAAAGCGAAAAATTTTTTTCCATTTAATTTTTTTATGAAATTTTTTTTAATATTTTTTATTTTATGTTAAGATACACATTAGTATATTTTATAAAACTATTATTTATTGTTTATAATTTATAATTTATAATTTATTATTATTAATAATGAATTTTTAAAGAATATACCTATTAAAAGTTTTATTTTTTTATTTTTTTATTTTTATTTTTTATTTTTTATTTTTTATTTTTTTTATTTTTTATTTTTTATTTTTTATTTTTTATTTTTTATTTTTTATTTTTTATTTTTTATTTTTTATTTTTTATTTTTTATTTTTTATTTTTTATTTTTTATTTTTTATTTTTTATTTTTTATTTTTTATTTTTAATTTTTTATTTTTTATTTTTTATTTTTAATTTTTTATTTTTTATTTTTTATTTTTTATTTTTTATCTTTTATGTTTTATCTTTTATGTTTTATCTTTTATCTTTTTATTCTTTATTTAATTTGAATAGATAAATTTTAAAATAAATAAAAATTTTTTTCATTATTTATAAACACTTTTTGAATTTTTTTTTTTTTTTTTTAGTTTTTTAATTAAATATATTTTTTAAATTTAAATGATCTATTCATTAAATTTAAGGGGAATAATTCTTTCCATTACCATCATATGAACCTATATAACGGAAAACTTTATATTTACTGTTACTAACATACCAACTTAGAGTATCTCCACATCCTGGGCTACGTTCATTATATGATGAAGAAACAAAATATGAGTTTGTTTGTTCAGGATATTTTCTACGAATTAATTCGTTACCAACGTATAGGACTGTATGTCCTGTTCTTGTTTTTTTGCCATTTTCATCATATAATGTAGGGAATATAAGAATGTCACCAGCCTTTAAATTTTCAGGATGTTGTATTTTCTTACCGTCATAACCTATTAATTTTTGATAGGATCCCATATTCTTCCATTTATTACTATTTTCTTTTAAATAGTTATATTGGATGGCTGTATCTCCACAAGGGTACTTGTCATCTGCACCTGACCATAAAACAGCAGCTGCTACACCATGATCACAAGATTGATAAATATCACCATTACAAAAATGATCTATTAAACTTCTATATAAAGGAGTTCCATTATCATTCTTACCCTTATCCCTCGTTTCATAGGCAAATGAAACAGATGCTGCTGCAATAGAAGAATTATCTTTATATATACTTGGATGATTTGGTTTTGGATTTGGATTTGGTTCTGGATTTGGATTTTGGTCTTGGTTTTGATCTTTATCAGGACAACATCTAACAAAATCTGGATCATTTGGACATTTTCCTTTAAGAGTTGTAGTATGACATGAAGAACTATCTCTAGTATCAACACAAATACCATTTGCTCCTGTACAACGATGACCTGTTTTAACTTCTGGTTCCTTATCAGGACAACATCTAACAAAATCTGGATCATTTGGACATTTTCCTTTAAGAGTTGTAGTATGACATGAAGAACTATCTCTAGTATCAACACAAATACCATTTGCTCCTGTACAACGATGACCTGTTTTAACTTCTGGTTCCTTATCAGGACAACATCTAACAAAATCTGGATCATTTGGACATTTTCCTTTAAGAGTTGTAGTATGACATGAAGAACTTTTTCTAGTATCAACACAAATACCATTTGCTCCTGTACAACGATGTCCTGTTTTGACTTCTGGTTCCTTATCAGGACAACATCTAACAAAATCTGGATCATTTGGACATTTTCCTATAAGAGTTGTAGTATGACATGAAGAACTTTTTCTAGTATCAACACAAATACCATTTGCTCCTGTACAACGATGACCTGTTTTAACTTCTGGTTCCTTATCAGGACAACATCTAACAAAATCTGGGTCATTTGGACATTTTCCTTTAAGAGTTGTAGTATGACAGGAAGAACTATCTCTAGTATCAACACAAATACCATTTGCTCCTGTACAACGATGACCTGTTTTAACTTCTGGTTCCTTATCAGGACAACATCTAACAAAATCTGGATCATTTGGACATTTTCCTTTAAGAGTTGTAGTATGACATGAAGAACTATCTCTAGTATCAACACAAATACCATTTGCTCCTGTACATCTATGTCCAGTTTTAACTTCTGGTTCCTTATCAGGACAACATTGAACAAAGTCTGGATCATTTGGACATTTTCCTTTAAGAGTTGTAGTATGACATGAAGAACTATCTCTAGTAT
>MCFG01000493.1:0-27500 GCA_002104895.1 Anaeromyces robustus | reverse complement strand
AAAAAAGAAATTAAAAATTTTTATATATTTTATGTATTAAATTATTATTAATTTAATTTATAGTGGACAAATAAAATTTAATGTGGAATTAGGATGTATTACAGAAATTTCCTTTTAAGGTAATTGTTATTATTATTTTATTATCATATCTATTGCTGAAGTATAAAAATTTTTACATCTTTAAGTCTAATAATGTGGGGTGCGGCTCTAAATTATTGGGCGGTTTCCTTGGTGACTACTATTCATATGTGGGGCTTGTAGACTGGACCCGTTATTAAGTTAGCGTTAGGGTTTAAGTACAAATGTAAAATATATGAATATACCAAGGGTGTCGACGCCGAAAAGGTAAGGCAGGGAATTTAATTCCGATACATTCATGTGAAAAATCACATGATAAGTCTATTGATACGCGGGACTTTTATGTGCGTTGGTCGCTTTTAATAGTATAATTATATTTTATTATTTTATTAATTATTTAATTTTATTACCAGAAAAATACCTCCGATCTAAAAAAATTCCAAGACGAAGGATTATTAAAATTGAAAAATTTAAAAATAATATAAAATTAATAATTTTAAATAGTTATTTAATATCTAATATATAAGAATATAAACTAATATATTATAAAATATATATTAAGAATATAGTAATAATATAAGAGTTATTTAAAATAATAATATATTTAACTATATAACAATATATGAATTATTATGTATAGTAATATATTTAGCTATATAATAATAATAAATTATTACTATATTTTGATTATACTTTAATATACTATAATATTAATAATACATGAGAATATTAAAAATACATATAATAAAATATATTATATAATATATAAAAATAAAAGAATTATTTAATTTAATATAATAAAGAATAAATATTTAATATATAATAAAAATATAAATAATAAATTATTTTAATAATTATTATTAAGAAAAGATATAAATTAAATATTTAATAATTATTATTAAATATACTAATATGTTACTACACATATTAGTTTTACATCACTATAAAAAAAAAAAAAAAAAAAAAAAAAAAAAAAAAAAAAAAAAAAAAAATCTCAATACGACTCATGTTATTAAAATTTTAATTCATAAGCAATTAAAATTATAATATTCAAATTTACTATTTTATAATAAAATAGTCATAAATTTCAAAACCTGGAGTGAAGAACTAACTCTTCTTCTTATCGAACATAAAGTTTATTCATACATAGAAGAAGAAAGACTTAAGAAATTTCCTTCAAAATAATATTAAGAAGGAAAACTTAAGTAAATATATCAAAGTAAGAGGTGACAAAACAAAAGTTTACCATTCAAGTGTCACCGAAGAAATAATATTAAATGACAACACTGCAAAAACGCTAATAAACAACAACATAAATTATGAAAGTATGAAAAAATTAAACTTCATTACCAGCACAGCATATGAAATATACAAGACACTAAGTGAAACTTATATATATGCTGCAAGTGAAAAGAAAGAAGTTAAATATATTATTAAAAGAATTAGATGATTTAATTTTCGATAGCAAGAAATCATCTTTGTCAATGTTTATATCGTCTATGAATAATATATTTAAGGAATTAGAAAAATCTAGGTATAACCAAATCTGTTTAAGAAAAATTCGACTATTTATTCAATGCAATTCCTAGACAGTTAATATATATGTCGAATTTACTCAGATACAAAAATGAATGGAAAACTTATTGTGAAACTGTAATAAAAGATCATCAACATACTAAACACCTTTTAGTGAAAAAACAACAAAAGTTTAACCAAAAATAACAAAGGTATTAGTATGAATTTAGAAGCTAAAAGTTCACAAAAAAACAATAAAAATAAAAAATTAATAAAAATGTCAAATATGAAACAAATACGGACACTTTGCAAAAGTATGTAGATACAGAAACAATGACAATAGAAACAATAAAAACAACAACAAAAAATAATGATTATAAACATAAAAACAACAACTTCAAAGGAAACAATAATAGTCAATCAAGTTTCTGTTGCGCAAGAGCAGATGAAGACCAGGAAAAAATACGTAAAATTTGCCATAGATTACAGCAATGTATTGCTTTATCTACCGCTGAAAGTGAATATTACGCTATCGTAGAATGTCCAAAGGTTTAAATTCACAACATCAAACTTTAGGAGGGATGTTGAAAATAAAGTTTAATATTCTAAATCTTAGTTATAATATTTTATTAGTATAGTTACTTAAATTGTATAATTATGATTCATGTAATATAAATATAATATTTTGTATGTTTGTATGTAAATGCGGCTTACCACATTAATAGTATTGTAACATACAACTATGTTTTACGTATCCCTTATACTACAGAATATTATTTATATAATGTAATAATTTATATCATATTAATAAAATGAAATTTACTAAGCATAATTCAGATCAATTTCACATAATATTAAAAAAGTGTAACCTTAAAAACTTAATTTTTTTAATTAATTAATTAATTATCATTAAAACTTTAGGTTTATTTATTTTTTTTTTATTAATTAATTATTCTTATACTTTAGGTTTATTAATATTCAAATAATATATAACTTAAATTTAATTTAGAAAAAAAATTAAAAAAATACAATAATGTATAAAAATAAAGATTAATCATAAAATAAAATTATTTCAAATGGTATAAATGGTAAATATTATTAATTAATAAAAAAAAATCCTTCATGTAGGAAAGTTATGATCTTTGTATTATTCCTCTGGAATAATTTTTCATTCTCTGCCACGAGGAAGGTAGTATGGTGAGATATCAGATGTAATCATGATCCTTATTGTTCTGTTAAATATGGAGATTGAGAATCAAGTGAATCTGAATTATTAAAGATATTTGATTTTGAAGATTCTTTTAGTTTACTTATTAAATATCACGAAATAATTTACAGACATGTGTGACTTTCATATGAAGGAATTCATAATTGAAAAATGTAATGAATTAGAAGAATATAAAGAATGTTTCTTAAATCCTCCTAAATAATGATACTTCTATTAATTTTCCAGAAATTGTTATTCCTTTATAATGAAAAAAAAATGTACAGAAATATAGGATATGATATTGATATAGAAAGTAAATTTCCAAATTGTTATTTGATTTTTATTTTTTTTGATATAATATTTTTTGTTGAAGATTTTTTGTTAGTAAAAGTAGTTACAGTGGTAGAAGTAGGCTTAGTTGTATTGGAATAATTATATGAACTACATACTTCTTTATAATATTTATAATAGTCATCAGATTTATTAAATAATTTAATATTCGTTTTCTAGGATTAAAAACAAAAATCATAATACATTTCATAAATATCTTCCAGTTTTTTTTTTCTATTATCTAATAAATCAATTTTTTGATATTGGTATTGTTGTACCAAATATTCTTAAAATAGAAAATATTAATTTGAAAAAACGAAATAAAACAGAAAAACATAATTAAATTAAAATATTTTTTTATAATAAAAAAAAAAGAACAAATAAATAAACTAATAAAATAAATAAATAAGTAAATAATAAAAAATAAATAAATAAATAAATAAGTAAATATTAACAGAAAAAAAAAAGTGAAAACAAAAAAAAAATATTACCTAGTATGTTATAATAAAATATTAAAAATATTAAAAAGTGTTAAAACTTTTTAATAAGTTACTATTTAGATATATTTTTAATATATCTAAATAATAACCAAATATATGTAAATAATAATAATAATTTTTTTTGTTTCAATTTATTTTTCATTTTTCATTTTTTATTATTATTTTTCTTATTTTATATTTAATTCTTTTATATGTTAATCTCTTCTAGTAATTTTTTATTTAGTTTTTTTAATTTTAATAATATCCACATTTCTAGTAATTCATATTTTTCTATCAAAATTACTTTTCGTTTTCGTTTTTGATATTTTTTTTTTAAAGTTTTTAGTTTAATTTTTTTTTATATTAATACTTTTTATTTTAAGAAACTTTAATTTTTTTAATATATTACCTAATCAAAATATTATTAATATTTCAAAAATATAATTTTAAATATGTTAAATATTTGCAATACCAATATTACCTATAACATTTAGACCAACATTATGTGGTTCTATTCCTTTAGAAAAATGTTCTGACAAAACTGTAAATTTTTAGTTTGAAAATAAAAAAAAATAGAAATTTAATTTTATCAAAAAAAAAAAAAAAACGTTCAAATAATTCCACAGTAGAATATAAAACTTTTGAATCCGAATTAGTAAGTCATATTTGTCCAGTTAATAATTATTACAAAATTAGTATATATCTTTCAGAAAAAACAAAAAAAATTGTATGGGGAATGAAAAATATTATAAACTCTTAAATTAAATATACCAAAACCTATTAATAAAAATATTAATAAAAAAAATAGTAAATATATATATTTTTTATTTATCATATATTAAATGATTTAAAATAATCATACAACACACGGGATTAGGAATAATTCTCAAAAAAAAATTTACTTTTTTTATTAATTTTAATATTTTTTATTAGAAAAAAAGGTAATTATGACAACTATTAAAATTAGAATTATTTAAATTTTTATATTATTTATTTCGGTTATAACTATTACCGAAATATATAAAATTTCTTTATTTAAATTGTTAAGTTAAAAATGTTTAATATCAATAATAATAATTATTAATAAAAATATCCTTTTTTATTCTATAATCATAATTTTTACAGTATAAGAAAATTTCATTAATAAATATTTAAATTACTATAATCCAAAAAATAGAGAAAAAAAAGCATAGAAAAGTCTTTTTTTTTTTTCTCCATTCCTTGAATTTTCTTTATTTTGAATCTTTTTATTTTAAAGTTTATTTTAAAGTTTATTTTAGTAAATGAAGGAACTTCAGATGAACGTACTATCACTTGTGATGCTACTTTTTTTTTTTATCAAAAACCTCATATTAATGAAAGTGTTAAACTAAAATAAGTGAATAAAATATTATTTGAATTTGCATAATCCAACCAAAAATACAAGTCAGAATATAAATATATAAAAATAAATAATAGAAAAAAATGATAAAAATGATAAAAACATAAAAAAAAACAAAAAAAAAAAAAAAAAAAAAAAGTAAAAATTAATAAAAAAATATAATGAATAAATTGATGGTTAGAATATATAAATATTATTAAAAAAATATTATTTTTGAAATTTCTAATATTTTTAGATTCTAACCATCAGTAAATAATATATGATATTTATGTGATCAAGCAATTATTTCATATAATTCTTTCCAAATATGCCTCTATTTTAAAGTAAAACAAGATTTATATTAATTTTTTTAAAAAAAATAATAATAAATAAATTATTTGAATAAAACAAAAAAAAAAAAAACAAAACAAAACAAAACCAACAAATAAAATACAATAATATTGTATATTGCAAATAAAATGAAAAAAAAAAAAAAACTTTTTATGTGTTTTATGGTTTTATATATTTGAAAAATTATAAAAATTATTTAGTCTTGTTTTATATATACAAAGATTAGTAAATTAGTAACGAAGAATAAAAATTATGAATTTATTTATTTATTTATTTATTTAATTATTTATTTAATTATTTATTTACATTATTTTTTATTTTTTATTTACATTATATTTAATAGTAACAATAACAATAATAATATTAATATTAATATTAATATTTATCTTTTAAACAATTTGATTTTTTTGAATTTTATTAATTAATATTTCTAAAATGGCTTTATTATTTTTTTATTATTATTGTTGTTATTGTTATTGTTGTTGCTGTAATTTATTATTATTGTTGTAATTGTTTATTGTTATTACTATAATTGTTATTATTATTATTATTATTATTATTATAATTGTTATAGTTATTATTTATTGTTATTGGTATTGTTGTCGTTATTATTATTATTGTTATTGGTATTGTCGTCGTTGCTGTTGTTATTTTCATATTCTTCTATCAATAAATAAAACTATTTTAATACAATGAATTATTATATCAATTTAAGTATAAAAAACAATAAATAAAAATATTTAAAAAAAATAAAAAAAATAATGAAATTTCAAACTTGACTTTTTTTTTTTTGTTAATAATTTACAATTACTAAATATGAAAACATTAAGAAAAAAAGTGAATAAAATAATTTATACTAACTTATATTACTATAAATTATGAGTTACTTTTTTTTTATATTTAAAAAATTTTTTTCAAATGAGCAAATGCAAATAGAATTTAAAATCTTCTATTTTCTCTTATACAGTGAAGTGAAGTGAAGTAATGTTAAAACATAATTAACTTAAAAAGCTAATTATGTTTTTAATTTTTAAGTTAATGACTCTGGTATAATATAATGATTTTTTTTCATTATCTAAAATATTTTCAAGGGTTTTATTTTCATATTCATCAAAGGGATGTTGCAATTTTTCAAATTGTTCATTTGTAAGTTCACCACAAAAAATATCTTGCCATTTAATATCATCTGAATCATCAACAATAATATTAAAATCTATCAATTTTGGATTATTTGAATTTTTATCTAATAAAAGATGTCCATTCCAATACATAAATTTATCATCTTCTGATTTATGACCACAAAAACGTGTAGTCTCTGAATTAACACTTTCTACTTTAGAAATAATAGCAGGACGTAAAGGATTAAAATAAAAAGGTTGACGTGCTATTTCAAATCCTATCCAAAAAGTTTCTTTATCCCCATAAACATGTTTATATACTATGGATTATCATCCAAATCATTTATTGTTTTATTTTCATTTAGTTCATTTATTGTTTTATTTTCATTTATTTCATTTATTTTTTGATCTTCATCTATATCATTTATTGTTTTATTTTCATCTATATCATTTATTGTTTTATCTTCATCTACTACATCAGTACCATTTATTTTACTTTTAATAATATCATCTATATCATTTATTGTTTTATTTTCATCTACTACATCAGTATCATCTATTATTTTATCTTCATCTACTACCTCAGTATCATTTATTGTTTTATCTTCATCTACTACCTCAGTATCATTTATTGTTTTATCTTCATCTATATCATTTATTGTTTTGTTTTCATCTGTAAATATTTTATGTTCATCTACTACCTCAGTACCATTTAATCTATAAATATTTTAGCTTTTTTAAAAAATTATTATTTTCATATGAAAAAAAAAAGAAACATATATTATTCATATATATATATATATATATATATTAACCTTAAATACTTAATTTTTTTTTTGATAATTAATTATCATTATACTTTACGTTTATTAATATTCAAATAATATATAACTTGTATTTTTTAAATTTTTTTTTCTAAATTAAATATAATAATGTTATGATAGTTAATATATTCAGTATAATTTTATTAAATCCATATTATATTAACAGCTTTTAATATTGAACAATTTCCTTTATTATATTTTTTCCGTTTATATCATAATGTTATGACGATTGGCATATTCAATTAACAATTCTATTATATTATTATTATTATTATTATTATTATTATTATTATTATTATTATTATTATTATAATTATTATTATAATTATTTTTTTTTCTAATATGTAAAGTTATGGAAAGTAGGTATTTATTATAATAATTAATATTTATAATAATGTTATGATAGTTAATATATTCACTATAATTTTATTAAATCCATATTATATTAACAGCTTTTAATATTGGATAATTTCCTTTATTATATCTTTTCTTTTATATCATATAATGTTATGACGATTGGCATATTCAATTAACAATTCTATTATAGTATTATTATTATTATTATTATTATTATTATTGATAGCTTCTAATAATGGAAAATTATTTTCATTAATATTTAATAATATTTCATGTTTATCGGCATAATTCATTAATAGTTTAATAATATTTATATTATTATTATAAATGGCAGTGATTAATGGATAATATCCAAATTTATTCTTTTCATTTAAATTTAATAGAATTTTATTATTATTAGCATATTGAATTAATAATTTAACACATTCTTCATTATTAAAATGAATAGCTTGAAGTAAAGGATAATTCCCTCTATTATTCATATCATTTATTTTTAAAATAATTTTATGGTCATTAGCATAGTCAAATAATAACTTAATTATTTCTATATTATTATTATTTTGAATAGCACATAAAACAGGATAATTTTTTAGACTATCATATTCTGTTATATTTAAGAGAAGGTCATGTTTATTATAATAATTAATAAATAATTAAACAATAGAAACATTATTTTGACGAATAGCTTCTTGTAATGGATAATAATTTGCATTGATATTTAAAATAATATTATGTTCATTTCCATATTCCATTAATAATTTAATAATATCATAATTATTTTTAAATACAGCTACTTGTAATGGATAAATTTCATTGGAATGCTTTTGATTAATATTTAAAAGAATTTGATGGTCATTACAATAATTTATTAATAATTTTACTATATTAATGTTATTATTATAAATAGCATCTAATAATGGGAAATAACCATCACCATTTTTTTCATTAATATTTAAAATAATATTATGATTTTGACTATAGTCTATTAATAATTTAACTATATCTTGTTCGTTAAGAGTAATTGCTTGAAGTAATGGATAATATTCTTCTTTAATGACCTTTTCATTATAATTATAATTATAATTATAATTATGTTTAATATTAATTACAGGTTCATGGTCATGGATTATTTTTTTTATTTCCTCATTGGATAATGCTTTTTTATTTTTGTAAGAATCAATAAGAAATATATTTAATATAACATTTTTAAAATAGTCATTATCCATAAAGGAATAGTGTAATATTAATTTTAATAAATGATATTTCTTTTCAGTTATTAATTTTGTTATTACCCTTTCTGTTATAAAACTAATGCTTTTTTCCTTTTTTAATAGATATAATAAATTTTTAGAATTTAAGGAGTTAGTATTTATTCAATATTCTAGTATATTTTCATTTGGATTACTTTTAAAGTCTTTACTATTTAAAGAGATATTATTATTTAATAATAATAAATCAGCTATTTTAAATTTATTATTTTGTATGGAATAAAAAAGAGCTTCTTTATTTTTATTATTATCAATAATATTCTTAGGATACTTTTGTTGTTGTTCAATAATAAAATGAATAATATCTATGGAAGTTTCATTTTCATTTTTAATAAAATATAAAAGAATTTTATTAAAAGTATTAAAATTTTCAGGTTTTATATTATTTTCTTTGAGAAAATTTTTTAATTCTATAACATTTTTTATTTTAATATTTTCAAATAATAATTCTTCTTCTTCTTCTTCTTCATTATTCATATCATAAATCAAAATAAATTATATATATATGGATGAAAAAATGATAATAATAAATAAATAAAATAAAAAAAATGAATAAATAAATAAATAAATAAAAGAAAGAAAATAAAATAGAAAATAAGAAAATAAATACAGAACAGGAAAATAAAAAAAAAAAAGATTTGTTGATTTGAGATAATATTTTTGAGATAATAATTTTCCTATAATCTAAAATTTAATTTAATTAAATTAAAAAAAAAAAAAAAATGAATGTATAAATAAATAAATAAATAAATAAATAAATAAATAAAAAAATAAATAAATAAATTAATAAATAAATTAATTAATAAATAAATAAATAAATAAATAAATAAATAAATAAATAAATAAATAAATAAATAAATAAATAAAGTAATTTTGTGAGTGACAGAAAATATTAAAAAAACTTTATAATAAATATACAATTATTTATTATGATTTGTATTTCAAGACTCTATAGTATAAAATTGATAATTAATAATTTTTCAATATTATATCATCATATTATATTGAGTTTCAAATTTCAGTCTCATCAGATTAATTAATTATATTTATATGACAAAACAATAAAATATATAAAGAAGACTTTATAATTATAATTATTGAGTGAGTATTTATTATTATTTTCTGGAAAAAAAAATATCATTATATCATTAGATTATATAATACTAAAATAAAAGAAATATATATATAATAATCCAAACCTTTTTCAAAATAATTATTTATTTCTCTTCCTTTATATACAAATTTTAATTATATAATTCGTTTATTTGAACTAAATAAAACTTATTCATTAATAGTTAAATCTTTTTGTATTTTTTCAAAACTTAAACATTTATATACTATAATAGCTTTTATATTATATATAATCTTTTGATATATATTATCCAAAATTAAATTACTATATAATAAAAAATATTAATTAATTCTTTTATTTCTTTTTTTTCTTTTTTCTTTTTTCAAAGAGATAATCTAATGATATTATATAATATATTTTTAAATTTGTTGGTGGTATTCCTGTATTAACCAAAATATTATAAGGGTTATATGGTTAATTTATTTTAAAATGTTTATTATTATTAATTTATTTTAAGATGTTTATTATGAAAAGAAAAGAATTACCATAAAAATATTAAAGTTTTTAAAAAATTTAAAATTATTGGTTGAATGATGCTGTTTTTTTTTTTTTTTTTTTTCTATAAATATAATTATTTATATTATACTCTACCAAATCCAAGTATTGTAAAATTATAATTATATTTTAACAATATATAATATTCACATTAAAAATGATAAAGTATGATTAGTTCGTTTTTTTTTTCTTTTTCTTTTTTTTTTCCTTCTTTTTTTTTATTATGATATGTCTATTACTTTTAAATATTATATATTAACATTAACATATCATTGCATATATCATGATTAAGGTTTATATGGTTAATTAATTAATAGTATATTAATAAAAATTATATATAATTTTTTTTAATATAATTATATATTTTTAAAAATAAAAAAAAATAAAACTTTATATATACATATAAATTTATTTATTATTATTTTTTTATGGTAAAAATAAAGTTTTATATAAAAAGTTTATTAATATAAAAAGTGAAAATTTATTTTAGTTTTAGTAATTTTTTAATTTGTATTATTTTTTTTTTCTTTTTATAAATAATAAAGTAAAATAAAATCCAAATAATAATAATAATAGTAATAATGATAGTGATGATTAATGATATTAAAAATGATATATAAATATTTATCTTATAAATGATATTTTTTTTTTATTTTTTAATATATAATAATAAATTTAAGTTATTATAAAGTTTTGGTAATAATTTATATTTTTTTTTAGCAGTTTAAAGTTACTAATTATTTTTATAAAAAATGAATAATAATAATAATTACAATAATAAAATAAAGATAAGAAAAAAAAAGGAAAAGTTAAAAAAATAAGATAGAATGTATTATATAATACATTCTAATATAATTTAATATATATATATAAATGATTCCTTTTTTTTTTTTATTATTCTTTGTCCTTACATTTTTAAATATTATATTTATTGGCTTTTTCTTTTATTTTTTAATTAAAAAATAAATTTATTTATTAGTTTATATAATAGCTTTAAGTTATTTATCATTTGTAAAATATTAAGTTTATGTATTTGTTACAATCATTTTTAATATATATATATATCTAAAAATATGTGTATGATATAATGTACTTTACAGTCAGTCATTTATTTTTTTTTTTTTTTCTTTTTATTATTATTATAATAAATTGAATTATTAAAATTTCATTATAAAAGATTAAATCTATTTAAATTCTACTATAAATATAGTTTTTTTTTTTTTTTTAGATGATTAATATATATATAATAAATTAAATTTAAAGCTTTTGACTAAAATATAAGTTTAATAAAAATAGTAAAACTTAAGATTAATATTTATAATCATTTAATAATATATTTTAAATTATTATCATCATTTTTTCTTTTTATTTTAAATTAAATATTGTTATATATAAATATATATAAATACTTATGATATGATAATTTATTATTACAATTTTTTTATTATTTATTATTATTTATTATTATTATGTATTATTAAATAATTAAAATATAAAAATATAGATTTATATAATACAACCTTTAAATTAATTTTATTCTATATATATATTATACTTTTTTGATTTTTTTTTATATTTATATATATAACTAAATATTTTTATCATTTTATTTTTATAGATATTCTCATATCTATTTAAACTCTAATAAAAATGATTTAGTAGTAGTAATAATAATAATATAATAATATCATTATTATTATTTATTATTATTTATTATTATATATTATTTATTATTATTATTATTAAATATTTAGTAGACTATTAAAATTTATTAATACTTTAATAAAAACTTTATATTCATACATAAATATTATACAATTCTTTTTTTTTTTTTTTTTTTTATCTTAAATAATAATATCTTTTTAGAAAAAGATGTATTTTTATTCGTTATTTATTTTTATTTTTATATATTTTTAATTTAATATTATTCTTATTCTTATTTTTTTTCTTAAATAGTTATTTTATTTTTGTATTTTTTTATTATATATATAAATAAATTTTACTTTTTTTTTTTTTTTTTTTTTTTTTTTATTCTTTGTTTTGTTTTGTGAATTTTTTTTTATTTTGAATCTATTTATTATTATTGTTACTTTTACATAGAAATCTTTTTTTTTATCTTTACTTTTTGTTTTTTTCTTTTTAATTAAAAAACATCATTTTATAAATATATCATATTTTCATTATATTTATTTAATCTCTTGTATCATATTGTAAATAAAATCATAATAGCAATGCCAAAATAAAAAAAAAAAACACTTATATAAAAAAGTCAAAGAAAAAAAAAAGAATAATTCAAATAAATTTCAACAATAAATAATCAATATATATATACATTAATATAAATAAATAATTGTTAAAAAATTAATAATATATAATACAAAAAAGAGAAAAAAAAGATCAATCATAAAATAAAACCACTTCTTATAGGATATACTATTTTTTTTTAATTGAAACACAATACATATTCAAAAAACAAAAACTAAAAAAAAAAAAAAAAAAAAAAAAAATATATATATATATATATATATAAAGAAAAGAAAAGAGAAAGAATTAATATATTTATTAACATGTAATAATTTTTTTTTTATATTTATTTATTTATTTTAATTTATATTATTTTATTTTTTATTATTAATATATATATTATAAGAGATGAGAGGGGGAGATAATGATAATATAATAAATATTTTTTTTTTATTTGAGATGTAATAAAAGATATAAAAATATAAAATATTCAAGAATTATATTAAAAATATTTAAATTTTTGTTTTACTATAAAATTGGGAATTGGAAAATTAATATCACAATAAAATATTCAAATAATAAAACTAATATTTTTTTATAAAAAAAAAATAAATGAAAAGAAAAAAAAAGTACCTATCATTAAACAATTATAATTAAAGAGAAGCAAAAAAAAAATATTGGTTTATATCAGTTTATTTTAAATTATAATAAAGTTAATAATTAATATAATACAATATAAAATATAATACAATTTTTTTATTTTTAAAATCGTTCTACAAATTAAAAAAAGAATAATAATAATAATAATAATAGTAATATAAATATACATAAATATATATTTATGAGAAAAGTTAAATTTTTAAAAATAATTTATAGAATTATAATTAATATAATTTTTTTTTTATTTTTAGACCGGGGAAATATTTTAAAGAAATTTTGACAATATTAATTAATTTAATCTAAAAATATTTTCAAAATATTATCAATTAAAGTTTTAAATAGTTAAAAATTACATTACATATTATTCCTTTTTTTTTATTATACTTTTCTTTTTTATATTATTTAATAATAATAGAAAATATAAAAAATATGGATAAAAATATAAAAATATGGATAAATATATAAATGAATGAATAGATATAATTTATTATATATATAAATAAAAAAATTTTTTTTATCATATATCATCTTATAATATATGTTGCCTTTCTTTATTACTATTATTATTTATTAAATTCAAAAAGAAAAAAATGAATTAAAATACTTTTTTTTTAATATCTTTTATATATATAAAAATAGAAATCTAACTCATATTTTATATATTATATATATATTTATTATATTTATATATTTACATTAGTTTTTTCTTTCTTTTCCTATTCTTTCTATTTTAATTAGTTCTCTATTTTTTTCTCCTTTAAATATCTATATCTATATTATTTTTTATTTTTTAATAAATTTTTTTAGGTGTAATTAATACTATTGTATATGATATCAATATATTTATTATTATTAATTTTATTATTTAATATCATTATTAATCATTAATAAAAAAATAAGTATAAAAAGAATAAACAGTATTAAAAACATACAAAAAAAAATTCATCAGTTTTAGTGAGTGACAACCTTTAATTAAAAAAAAAAGCATAAATATTTTATTATAACAAAATAAAAAAAAATAATAATAATCAATAATAACAAGTAACAAATAATCACAAAAAAAATTATTTACTTTCAATCATTAAAACAAAACCATAAATATATATTTTTTTAAAAAAAAAAAAAAAAAAAAACATATAAAATAAATTAATAGCATTAATAACATTAATATTTTTCAATAAAAAATAAAATCGAATTCATTAATTATTTTTATTGTATTTTATTTGGAATTATTCCCTATATTTAAATATAAAAATTAAAAAAAAATTATATAAAATATATATATAAATATATATTTTTCTTTTCTTTTTTTTTTTTTGGTTTTTCATTTTAAAAAGTAAAAAAGTAATCATGGAAGAAATTACAACCATTTTTGTTGTTGGTTTCCCAGATGATATGAATGAAAGGGAATTCCAAAATATGTTCATTTTTAATCCAGGTTTTGAAGCAGCAACTTTAAAAATACCAAGTCCAAATAAAGATGGAAGAAAACAAATTGTAAATATATATAATATATATATATATATATATTATATATTTCTTTGAAATAATATTAATTATATTAATCTATTTATATATATGCATATAAATTATTGATTTTATTATATTTATATATATTATTATTATTATTATTATTATTATTATTTTAAATATATATTATTTATACTATTTTTATACAAATTTAATAAAACAAAAAAAATAATATATATATCAATTTAATATATAATTCATTATTAATTGGAATAATTATAATTATTTATTAAATACCTAATATCTAATATAAATTATATATTACAATGATATCATTCATTCATTAATAAAAATAAAATAATGGACGGACGACAAATAATGAATAAATAATTAATTAATTAATTAGATTGGTTTTGCTAAATTTCATACTAAAATGGATGCTTTAAATGCTATGGAAGTATTAACGGGAAGACAAATTGATTTTGAAAAAGGTAGTATTTTAAAAGCAGAAATGGCTAAAAAGAATTTACATACTAAAAAAACAATGATGAATATGTATTATCCAACTTCATCAATGAAAAATGCTTGTATGCAATATCATAATATGATTTCGGATAATGTTAATAATTGTATTAATTTTAATAATAATTTAATGGCAAATAATCTTTGTAATCAATTGTTAAAAGATGAAAGTAATCTTTACCAATTAAATAATTTAAATAGAGGTATGAATTTACCTACTAATGCTGGTATTGGTCCATTAGCTAATAATGGAAGTATGTATATATATACGTACATTTATATATAATAAAATTAAAATTTATTATTATTTTATAATAATGTCATTTTTTAAAAAATTAAAATAATTAATAACTATCATTAATATTAAAAAAAAACTAAAAAAAACAATGATTAATATTATATTTAATTTATTTTACTCTATGTATATTTTTTTAATTAAACTTTCTTCATATTAACTAATTAATAAAAGTTATGTTACCAGGTGCAAGAGATAGAAATACTAATATGAATATTTTAAATTCAACGAATCAATCATTTATTGATCAAAATAATTCTTTATTTAATGCTAATAGAAATATGTTTAAATTACAAAATTATCAAAATATAGATATGAATCACTCTAATGCTGCTGTATCTGTTGTAGCTATGAATAATTCTAAACCAAATTTTGATAAAATATATAAAAATATTCCTGGTAATAATGGTGGTAATCCTAATGGTAAATAATAATAATAATAATAATAATAATAATAATAATAATAATAATAATAATAATAATAATAATAATAATAATAATAATAATAATAATAATAATAATAATAATAATAATAATAATTTATAATAATAATAATTTATAATAATAATAATTTATAATAATAATAATTTATAATAATAATAATTTATAATAATAACATTATTTTCAATATTAATTTTTTTTATCGGATAAATTCTATAATTCTAAAAGGGTTAAAACAACAATCATTACAAAATAATTTATTTTCATTTAATACTGCAATTCAAAAACCAATTCAACAACCAAATAATTTCACTACAAATCAAACAAATTTTATTAATAATTTATATAGACAACCTTCTTCTTTATTAGATAATGATTTTTCTTTAAATACTAATCAATTTGCTTCTAATGCTGCTAATGTTGCTAATGTTACTGTAGCTACCGCTAATCATACAAATAATAATCCAACAACAAATTCTAGTATTGTTAATAATGTTACAAGTAAATTTAATCAACCAAGTCCTGGTATAGATGCTATAGATTCTTCTTTCACTAATAATGCTTTTAATTTATCTTTAAATTATTTCACTAGTAATAATGATCTTATGAAAAATAGAACTTTACATGATAATATAATAAAAGATAATATTACTTCACCAATGGATGATTTAAAAAAAGTTAGTCCTTTATCAACTTCTTCTACAACTCCTTTATTCTTCCCTTCTCCTATTAATAAATCTCTAGTAGGATTTATGGATAACAATAATGGTAATAATAACAATCTTAATAATAATAATGGTAATAATGGTGGTGGTAATACTAATAACAACAATCTTAATAATAATATTAATATCAATAATAATAATACTAATAATGGTAATAATGGTAATAATGGTAATGATAAAATAAATATATCTTCTTCATTAATGGATCCTACTAATGAACTTAATAATAAATTTTATAATTTAAATATTAATATGGTTATGGATAAAACTCTTCCAACTTCTACGACCAATTCCAATACTAATGCTAATACTAATATTACTAATGGTAAAGATAATGAAACTTTTGATATTACTGTTAAAGGAGATCATAAAAAATTATTAGATAAATCAAAAGAAGATTTAAACCTTTCCAATACCAATGATTTTATAAAAAATAATTTTGCTTTCAATTTATTTAGTAATAATAATGATACCTCTAATTCTATTTTAGATTCATTAAGTAAAAATGATTCTTATGGTTTAATTTCTAAATTATCATCTTCTTCTATGAATTTACCATATAAAAAGACTCATTTTGAAAAAATGGCTTCATTAACTGAAAAAGATTTAGATCTTTCACTTCAAACTGATAATAATTCAACTAATAATGGTAATAATAGTAATAATGATACTACTAATAATAATGAAGAAAGTACTTCAACTCTTGGTAATGTTTCTATGACTAATGCTAAAAGTAGTACAGCTTCTATTAGTAATGGTTCTGATTTTACTTATGAAGGAAATACTGATAATAAAACTGAACCTGAATCTTCTATTTTTTCATCATTATCTAATTTAACTAGTGAACCAATTATTCCACCACCACAAATTTATTCATTATCTGTTAGTCAACCAATTACTAATGAAAACTAATTAATAATATATTTAAAACAAAAAAAAATAATAATAAAGCAAAAGAAAGAATAAGATCAAAAATAAAATAATAAATTTAAAAAAAAAAATAAAATTATTATTATTACATTTTTTTTTTAAATTTATTTATTATTATATATAAATATTATAAGAAGGTAAACTAATTATTATAAAAAAGCAGTAGTAAAAGCAAACAAACAAACAAAAAAAAAAAGGCAAACATATTAAAAACAAAAAAAAAAAAATATCGACAATAAAAAAAAAAAAAAGATAATCAGTTTTATAATATAAATAAATTCTTTATACATCTAATATAAAAAATACCATACCATAAATAATCAATTCAACAATAAAAAAAAATTAAAAACAACATGGCAAATATCTCATACAAAAAAAAAAATTATATTAAGAACAAAAAAAAAAAGAACTATTAATTGTATATACTATTAATATATATAATATTTTTGAAAGATTGTAACTTTTTTTTTTTTTTAATTTTTTTTTATTGTTATTTCTAATATTTTTTTGAAAAAAAAAATTATTACAAATTTTTTATATACATTTTTATATATTTTTAATTTCTTTTTACTTTAATAATAATAAATATTTTTTTAATATTAATATCATTACTATTTTTATTATATAATATTTAATTAATATTTTTATAATACTTTAAATAATAATAATGATAATAATAATATTAATAATTAGCTTTTATTGTATATTTTATAAAAGAGCATTATTAATATTATATAATAATTAATTAATTAATAACTTATAATATCTTTATTATTTATATATATATATATATAAGAAAAAAAAAAAAAAGTTCTATTTTTAATAATCATATATCAGATAGAATAGCTTAATATATTATAATAATTTCTAAAATTATTTATTTATTATTATTTCTAAAAATATATGTATTTATATATTTATATTTATTATTATAAGTTTCTTTGTTTTATTTTTAAACTTTTTTACTATTATATTTATATATATATAGTTTAATATTATAATAGTAAATAATAATAATAATAATTATCATAAATATATATTAATATTTTAATAATAAATAATAATAAATTTTTATAAAATAGAACAAGAATTTATCATAAGAAGAAAAATATCTATTGTTATTTTTTTATTATTTATATTATATATTATTAATTAATAAAATAATTTTAAAAATGAATTCAATAAATGAACTTTTCATAATTTTTTTTATCTTTTGGGTATTGTATTCTTTTAATTAAATATTTTTTTTCACTTTATATTTTGTTAAAATAATAATAAAAGTAAATATACAAAACAATAATAGAATTAAACGTTAGTAATTTAATTCTAACAGTTTTCAATATTTAAAGTAAATAAATAATTAAGTAATTATTTCAGAATATTCCATTTTTTTTTTAAATTTTAAAAGATTTTATTTAATTTTATTTTATTATTTAATTATTTAACTTTGATTTAATATTAAAAAAAAATATCTAATGATGATTCTCATTTTCTTAGTATAACTTTTTTTTTATTAATTATCATTAAAAAAATATTAAAATTAATTAAATTAATTCTTCAATATACTAAAAATCATAACACTTATTTGGATTTATATATAATGTAATTGAAAAAAGAAAATTATTTACTTTTTATAAGCTATCGATAATAACAATATTAAAATTATTTTATTTACTTATGAATTATGCCAAAGTAAAAAAAAAAATATCATTTTAGAAATCAATAAACAAGATACTAATAATAATTGATGATTACACCTCATTATTAAAAATGATAATGAAACATAGTATTTCAATGGTTATATTATTATTAGAATATGCTAAAAAAAAAAAAGGTGTATTAATTTTTTTTTCATTAAATAGGAAAGTTGGGAAAAGGATAATATCAGTTCTCAATAACTATAGATAATAATTATAATTATGAAATGATAAAACGATTTTTTTTATATATGTTAATATATTAATAAAAATAATAGCAACAGAGAAATGAGTACTAGCTTATTTTTTTTTTTTTTTTTAATTAAGTATAAAAAAATAATAATAATATTAGAATGATAAAATTATTATTAGAATATTTAAAAAGAAATTCTATACATAATTAATTATCCATCTTTATGTATAAAAATAATACTATTATTAGCACTAATTATTAGTAAAATAATATTATTTTTGAATTAATATTATTATATATAAAACTTAGAGAATAAATATACAAAATAAAAGTATAAATTTAAAACTTAAAATTTATAAAAAAAAAGAAAAAAAGAAAAAAGAAAAAAAAATTTAATTAATTAAATCTACCATTTTAAAGTTTTTAATTTATTAATCATTTTTTTTTTAAAAAAAAAAAAAAAAAAAAGAAAAACAACAGAATTAAATTTTTATTATTAATATTATTATTTATTATTATTTATTTGTTTATAATGATTTTTTAATTTATTTATTATTAATTTAAAAAAAAAAAAATTATAAAATTATAAAATTAATTATAAACATTTTTTTTTCTTTTTTTGATATGGTATTTTTATTTATAAATAATAAAAATTTATATATAATATGAAATATAAAAAGAAAAAATAAAATGAATACTATTGACGATGTTATAAATGAAGTTATAAATAATATTAATGACAATAATGATGTAATTAAATAATATTTAAATAGAATAAAAAAAAACAATTATACATAAAAATGATAATATTATAATAATTTATAATATTTAATTTTTAACTCTATAAAAGAAAAAAATTAAATGTAACTCTATATTTCTTTTTTTGTATTATATATATATGTATAGAAAAAAAAGGTACAAGAAGTGGTATCATTATTAACAAATTTATAGTATGTAATTGCTCTTTTTTTTATTTTTTATTTATCAAAAAAAAAAATAATAATAATAATGAAATTATTGATATTATAAATATATATTATGAAATTTTTTTCTAATATTTTTATTTTGTGATTATAATAAATTAAAAATTATTACTTTAGTGAAAAAGATAAGGTATTTCTTCAATTATAATCATAATCAATAATTTTTTATATAAAGTATACTAGAAATTAATTATATTTATGAATTTTTATATTATTTATATGATATTACGTATTATATATATATATAAAATTAAGGATGAAGAATTAAACTATAAAGAAAAAAACAGTTTATTGAAAAAGAAGATAAATGCATTAGAAAAAATTCAATTACTTCAAGAAGTATTTATAGCAGAAAATTTAAGTCAAAATGAAAGTTCTAATAATAATAAAAATAATAACAATGATCAATTAACTACAGGAAATTCATTAACAGTTGAAAAGTATTTATATATATATATTACATTATTATTGATTATAAAAAAAACATAATTATAAAATATATATTATTATTAAAACTAATAATACATCAAAAAAAAAATATATATATTTTTTTTCTCTTATATATTCACATTATATTTTATATATATTCTATATGTAAGTATTAATTGGAAACAAAAAGTATATGAATTACTAATACAAAATGCCTCTAATGATGAATTACATGTTAGTGAAATAAATAAATATAAAATAGATGTATGCTTAAAATGAAAAGAAGAAAAAAGAAAAATTTTAATTAAATATTAAATATAATATACACATTACATTATATATATTAACTTACATTATATATATATACATCTATACTAATTATTATTATGTATATATATATATATATATTATATATTTTATTATTTTATTTAAGATTAATAATTATTCAAAAGAATTAAAATCAAAAACGGAAGAAAATGAATTACTTAAAGAAAAAATAAGTAAATTAGAAAATGAATTAAAAAATATAAAAAAAGAATATAAAGTAATAATTTTTTTTTTCTTTTTTTTTTTTACCAAATAATTAAATTACTTTTTTATAATTGAATAAGAAATATGAATGAAAAAGAAAATATATACGATATACGTATTAATGTTAAATATATTTTAAAACAAATTTATATACATATATATAAATTATATATAAATTATCTATTTTTAAAAAGATTCTTAAAAAGAATAACCGTCATATTGTTGAACAATGTCAATTATTACAAATAGAAATTAAAAATAAAAATAATATTGTAATGACACTTTTACAAAAAATGGAAAAGTAATACTATATATATATATATATAAATCATTTTAATATTTATTAAAATAATATATTTAAATAATTAAATTATATATTTAATTATTTCATTATAATATATATCTTATTTTTTTTTAATGTTTTCTTTCTTTTTTTTTTTTTATTCATTGAACTATTATTTTTTATTTAGAATTCAAAATAACTTAAATCAATTAAATTCCAACGTTACTAGAAAAATGACTTCCTATAATGATAGAATATATACCATAATTAAAACTATAAATTATATTTATAAAAGTAATTATTAATATTTAAATATTTTTTATTTTAACTATATTATTATTATAAGCATTTTTTTTTTAAAAAATAAAATATATTATATTAGATCTAATTAATAATTTGATTATCTATATATTTTTTTATAATAATCAATTTATTTATTATTTTATATATTTATACATATATATATTATTTATATCTTACTTTACCTTTTTTTTAATTTAGATACTTATTTTCCCAAAACAAAAAGTAATAATAAAAATATTTCACATTTTAATAAAGATCCTAATGATAATGTAAATACTATAGAAATCAATAATAATCCTAAATCTTCTCAAGAATCCAATAATTTTAATGATGATAATAATATCAACAATAATGATATTATCAAAAACAATAATAATGAGAGTAGTAGTAGTAATAGTATAAATAACAATAACAATAGTAATAGTAATAATAGTAGTAAAGAAATGGATATTAAAAATCAAATATTTATAAATGAAAAGAATAGATTATCAGAAAATAATAATAATGACAATAATATAATGACAGTAAAGGAATGTAATACTTTAATAAAATTAATACGAAAAGCAATATGTGATTTAATAACTTTTAATAATGAAGAAACTTCAAATACTTCAAAAATTAAAAATGATAATCAAAATGATAATCAAAATGATGATAATAATAATAAGATAAATATATTGGAAATAAATCAAAAAATTTTGAAAGAAAATGAAAATAAAATATCAAATGAAATTACTATCCAAAATAAAATGAATAATAATAATAATAATAATAATAATAATTATAATAATAATATTGTTAATAATAATGATGACAAATTCATAAATCAAATAGAAATAGATCAAAATAAAAATTATTTTAGTCATCAAAACCAAAATGAAGAAAAACAAAATAGTTCAATAATAAATTTAAATCAATCTAATGAAAAAAGTATATTTACTGATAAAAGAGAAAGAGATCCAAAAATGTCATCATCAATGGCAACCTTATCTTCTGTTGAAACTAATCAATTATTAAATGAAATGAAAACTATTCAATATAAATTAGATCATTTTTATCAAATTGGACTTTTATCAAGAAATCCTAGTTATGATGATACGGATACTAATAAAATAGAATCATTCCTTCCTAATCATCAACAACAACAACAACAACAAAATACTTTTATTAATACTAATAGTAATAATAATAATAATAATAGAAATGATGAAGATAATAAATCTAATTCATTATCAATTAATGATAGATTTAATAATAATAGTAATAGTAATAGCCGTAATAGTAATAACAATAATATAAATTCTATCCATTCAAATTCAAATTCTAAATCTATTTCATATTTTATATCTTTAAATAATCCAATGGAAACTAATTCTATACAAGATTATCACCGATTCCCATCTCAAACTCAATCTTATTCTCATTCTCAATCACAATCTCAATCTCATTTACAACCTCAATATAATCATATTAATAGAACAAATAATAATAAAAAAAATTCATTAACACCACATAATAATAACAATAATAATAATAATAACTATATCAATAATAATAATAATAATAATAGCATTAATCCTATTACATCTTTTTCTAACATTTCAAATTCCAATCAAACGATTTTATATCCAATACAACAAGCTTTTAATATTAATCAAAATTTAACACCAAAAAATAAATATGAAATTTCCACCACCACCACTTCTTCTTCTACATCGTCTTCGTCCATTATTTCAACGCATAATCCATCTTTCTCAAATAATAATAATAATAATAATAATAATAATAATAATAATAATAATAATAATAATAATAATAATAATATTGATAATAATACACATTTAATATCATCATTAAATGATAGTATTTATAAATTAAAAAGTTTTAGTTATATTAAAAATAATAATAATAATAATAATAATAATAATTATAATAATTATAATAATAATAATAATAATAATAATAATAATAATAATAATAATAATACTATTAACTCAAATATAAATGTAAATACTAATAATAATAATAATAATAATGAAAATTTAAATTTTAATTCAAATAATAGTATTAAATCTAATTCTTCAAATTCTATTATTAATAATTATAATACTGAGAAAAATAATCAACCTTTATCCTTTAAATACAAATTGAATGAACCTGTATTATCATCATCATCATCCTATAATTTATTGAATAATATTAATAATAACAATGATATCAAAGTAGACATTATATCACATAATAATAATAATGATAATAATGATAATGATGAAAGCAATAGCAACAACAACAATAATAATAATAATAATAATAATAATAATAATAATAATAATAATAATAATAATAATAATAATAATATTGATAATAATACACATTTAATATCATCATTAAATGATAGTATTTATAAATTAAAAAGTTTTAGTTATATTAAAAATAATAATAATAATAATAATAATAATAATTATAATAATTATAATAATAATAATAATAATAATAATAATAATAATAATAATAATAATAATAATACTATTAACTCAAATATAAATGTAAATACTAATAATAATAATAATAATAATGAAAATTTAAATTTTAATTCAAATAATAGTATTAAATCTAATTCTTCAAATTCTATTATTAATAATTATAATACTGAGAAAAATAATCAACCTTTATCCTTTAAATACAAATTGAATGAACCTGTATTATCATCATCATCATCCTATAATTTATTGAATAATATTAATAATAACAATGATATCAAAGTAGACATTATATCACATAATAATAATAATGATAATAATGATAATGATGAAAGCAATAGCAACAACAACAATAATAATAATAATAATAATAATAATAATAATAATAATGAAAAAAAAGAAACAATATTTTTAAATTCTAAATCATCTTCCTATAATCATATTTTATCCAATTTTAATAATACTTCATCTTTTAATGTCAGTGTAAATAATACCAATTCAATAGATGAAAATAATAATAATAATAATAATAATAATAATTTTGAAATAAATTCATTTTATTCCAATTCTAATTCTAATTATAATTCAAATATAAATAATAATAATATTGATAAGAATATTAAAAATAATAAAAATAAAAATAATAATAATACTTCCAATAATTCAAATACTACTAGTACAAATAATATATTTAATATTAATTCTTCTTTTACAACTAATAACAACAATAATAATAACAATAACAATAACACTAACACTAATAAAAATATTAAAAATAACAATAACTACAATAATAATAATAATAATAATAATAATAACTATTTTTCAACTTCAATATCTTCTTATATTCCTGTGACACCAACACCACCATTATCAATAACGCCAACACCAACAACATCAACAACAACAACAATAACAAAATCGAATTCTCAAAAAGTTTTTAGAAATAAAGAATTTCAACGTTATAGTATAAAAAAATTAAATTATTTAAAAGAATTATCCAATAATTTAATTAATGATTATCCCATCTCTTGAATAACTAAAAAAATATATTATTATACCTTCACTTTTACCCTTTAATAGATTTTAAATAAATACCCAAATTAACAATTTAACATTAAAAAGAGAAATACTAAAAAATAAAATAAAATATAAAATAAAATATAAAATAAAATAAAATATAAAATATAAAATAAAATAAAATTTTAATAATAAAAACAAAACAAAAAAAAAGTATATACAATTATATAAATAAACTATTAATTATTATAACTATTATTAATATTTTTAACATTTTTTTGTTTTTTTTACTGTTTTACTACTTTTATTTTTTTATCTTTTTATCTTTTTATCTTTTTATCTTTTATATATATATATATATTTATTATCTTTTGTCTTTTTCTTGCTTTTTTCCTTTCTTCATTTCTTTCTTTCTTTCCTTCTTTCTTGTGTGTGTGTGTGTGTGTGTATGTATGAGTGTGGTGTGTGTGTATTCTTTTCATTTTCTTTATTTTACTTAACAATAATTTGAAAATTACGCAATTTTTTTTTTAAAAAAAAAAACATAAATAATTATATAAAGGGGAAAAAAAAAAAAAAAAAAAGTATAAAATGAAAAGAAAAAAAAATATATTCTACTTCTTTTTTTTTTTGTTTTTTTTTTTTTTTGTTTTTTTTTGGTTGTGGTGTGTTATTAAAATTTTAGATCACTTTTATTTTATTTCATTTTTATAATATTTTTTTATATATATTATTTATTTATTATTATTTTTTATTTATTTATTATTTATTATTTATATATAATTTTTTTTTTTTATCTTCTTTTTTTCTTTTTTTTTTTTTTTTTTTTTTTTTTTTGTTTAAATTATTATTGCCATTTTTTTTTTATTTATTTATTTATTTTATTTTTTTATTTATATTATTTTGTATATAATTTTTTTTTTGTTTTTTTTTTTTTTTGTTTTTTTTTTTTAGACTTTAAATTATTTATATAAAAATATGTATTTTTATTTATGTTTATGTGTAAAGAGAAAAATCTCTAATTTTTTTTTTTAAAAAAAAAAAAAAAAGAAAAGAAAAGAAATTAAAAGAATTATATATTTATATTTAAAATATTTAAACAGGTTTTGTTTTGTTTTGTTTTGTTTTTTTAAATTTATATAATTATTAACTAAATGAATTTGATAGTTATTTATTATTATTATTTTTTTTTTAATAAAAACAATTAAAAAAAAATTATTATTATTATTATTACTTTATTATCTTTGTTATTTTTTTTTTTTTTTTTTTTTTTTTTTTTTGAAAATGCTATTTTATATATATATTTTTTTTTCTAAAATATAATTATGATAAAATGAATGATTATAAAGGTATTATGAATTAATGAATGAAAAATTTTTAGATTAATAAATGAAATTATTAACTACGCTATGTATATATTAACTATTACTTAAAAAAATGATAGATATAAATATATATACATATCATTTATAGATTAAGCGATTATATATATATATTAACTATAATTATAGTATATATATTTTATATATATATTTTTTTTTCTTAAAAGAAGAAAAAAAAAATTTAGTCTATATTTTTTTTTTTTTTTTTTTTTTTTTTAGATTATTAAAGTTTACTATTATTATTATTTTTATTATTATTATTCTATCTAAACTTTATTAATTTATTTATTTAGAATATAAACTCCATAATCTCCATGGTGGTCTTTCAGATAATGATGAACTAGAAGAAGCATTAGAAGGAGTAGGTGAAGGACAGGGTATAGGTGACATAGAACGAT
>MCFG01000492.1:0-43362 GCA_002104895.1 Anaeromyces robustus | reverse complement strand
ATACAAGTTTAAAAAATTAGAAATTAAATAAATAAATAAGTAATTAATTAATTAAATAACTAAATAAATGATAAAAATAAAAAAATTATTTATTAATAATAATATAAATTAATAGAAAAAAAAATAGTGTGTGTACCTTTTTTTTTTTTTTTTTTTTTTTTTTTCTATTGAAATCTATTACTATTTAATAAATTAGTAATATTAATAATAATAATAATTATAACATTATTAATATTACCAAATATTATTGCTTTTTTAATTTTTAATTTTTTATTTTTTTTTTCTAAGATATTATTATCTATTATATAGATATATTTTCATTATTATTATTATTATTATTAATGTGAAATGTTGGGCACTTCTTAAAAGTATAATATTAATTTTTATTTTATTTTTATTTTATTTTATTTTATTTTGAAATCTCTCCACTCTATTTTTTATTTTTATTTTTAAGTATTAATCTATTTATTTATTTATTTACTTGCATATTTATTTACTGCATTTTTGTTATTATTGATTATTAAACTTTCTTTTTTTTTTTATTAGTCTGTTTTATTAATTATTATTATATATATTATTATTATTATTATCTGTCATTTTTATATTTTTATATTTTTATATTTTTATATTTTTATATTTTTATAATTATTTTAATATTATTAATTATTAATTATAAAATAAATATATTTTATATTTATTTTGTTTTATTTTATTTTATTTTTCTTTTTTGTTGAATTAATAATTTAATATATTATTAAGTATATTAAATCATATTAATTTTAATATATTAAAAGTATATTCTTAATATATATTTTAATATCAAAAACTTTTTTTTATATATGAATGAATGAATAAAAAGTTTACTTTTTTTTTTTCTTTTCTTTTTTTCTTACTTTTTTGCAATCTTTGTTTTCAATTTTTTAATAGTATTGTTGTAAAAAGAAACTTTTTTTTTTTAAAAATTTCTTTTTATATTATTTAATAGTTTTTTTTATATAGATTTTTTATTTTTATTTTTATTTTTTTTTCTTAATTTACTATCTTTCTTTTTTATTTTACTTTTTTTTTTAATTAAAAAATTGTAAATTATTTAAATTTTCTTTTTTTTTTTTTTTTTTAAAAAGAAATTTATATCCTAGTTCCTATTATATAAAATTAAAAAAGAAAAGAAAAATAAAAAAAAAAGAGAAAAGAAAAAGAAAAGAAGAATAAAGAAAAAAAAAATATATATATATAAAGAAGAGAAGGAAAGGAAAATACTAATAAGTAAAAAGGAAAAAAAAAAGAGACGAATAATATTTACAACAAATTTTATTTTAGACATTTGAGAAACAAAACAAAATAATAAAAAAACAAAATAAAAAAAAAAAAAAGGAAAACAATAGAGAAAGCGAGAATTATATTAAAATTAATATAAAAATTTTAAATAATTTTTTTTTTTTTTAAAGATATTTATTTTATATTTTAAAATTTTTAAATCAATATAAACTTTTTTTTTATAATAGATTTATAAAAAAAATATAAAATATATATTATTTTTATTATTTAAAAAAAACAATCAACTAATTTTACAAAACCAACAAAAAAACAAATAGTATACAACTTTTTTTTTTTTTTTTTTATTTTTTATAAAAATTTATAAAGAAGAAGAAAAAAAAAAAAAATTAAAATCAAATATCCATCAATTTTGAAAATCCAACATAAAAAGAAGTAAAAAAACTTTTTTTAATTATTTTTATTTTTTAAAATTTAAAAAATAAAAATTAAAACCAAAAAAAATCAATAATAAAAAAAATTAAAATATATAGAATAGGTAAAATTAAAAAAAAAAAAAGCAAAAAAGCTTAAAATATTAAGTTTGCTTTGAGAGAAAAAAAAATTAAATAAAAAACAAAAACAAAAACAAAAACAAAAAAACCTCAAAAAAAAAAAAAAACCTTAAAAAAAAAAAAAAAACAAAAGAAAAATAGAAATAACAACAACAAAAAAAATTAAACAAAAAAAATTTTACTTTCTATATCTTAATCGCATTTTAAAAAGTAAGCATATATATATTTATTTATTTTTGATAGTTAACTATAATAATTATATATTGATATAAATTTTAAGAAAAAAAATTTTTTTTTTCTAAAATTTATAAATAATTAAATAATTAATTTTTTTTTTTTTAACTTTATATTACCATAATATAAATTTTCATTTTTATAATTAAAACTAAATAATTAATTTATATATATGTTTATACTTTTATATATATATATATAAAATAGATAATTATTAAATAATAATAATATTAATAAAAATGCCAACTACAAAACAAGTCGTTGTTGGTACTCTTTCAGCTCTTGCTGTTGGTAGTATCTGTTATGCTGTATATTTTGACTATAAGAGAAGAAATGATCCACAATTCAGAAAGAAATTAAGTAAATAGATATAAATAAATAAATAAATAAATAAATAAATAAATAAAGAAAGAAAGAAAAATAAATTTAATATATATTTAATGAAAAAGAGAAAAAAAATTATATCTATATTATATTATATTATATTATATTATATTATATTATATTATATTATATTATATTATATTACATAGTTTAATTTTAATAACACTTTATATATATTTGAAAAAAAAATATATATATATAAATATTTATAATTAAAAATTTTTATTAAACATAATTATTTATAAATTTCTTTCTTTTTTTTTAATATATTTATTATATAATTTTTTTTATATATTTTTATAAATATTTAGAGAAGCAAAGAAAAATGGCAAAGAAAATAAGAAATGCTAAGAATGATAATAAAAAATCAGTAGATGATGCTTCATTAAAGATTGAAAGTCAAATTGAAGCCATTAAAAAGGTTATTAATGATGAACCAATACCAACTGAAATGGAAGCTAAAGAAACTTTCTTTATGCAACAATTACAAAAAGGTGAAATGTTATCTTATCAAGGTGAACCATATTATGAAGTTTCTGCTTTATGTTATTACAGAGCCTTCAAGGTTTATCCAAACCCAACTGAATTAATTGTTTTATTCCAACGTTCTACTCCAGAACCAGTTTACAAGAAGATTATTGAAATGATTTCTGCTGATGTAAGTTTTATATATATATATATATAAATATATATACATAACTATTATTTATATTGATATAAATATAAATATAATTTATTAAATTTTATTATTTTATTTATTATTTATAATTAATAATGAATTTATTTATATTTTATTAAATAAATTATTTTAATATTATAATATTATATATATATATAATTATGTTATTATATTATATAATAACTATAAAATTATTCTAAAAAAAAAAAAATAATAATAAATTATAAAAATAAAAATTATATATTAAAAGGTTAAGAAGAAGCAAGAAGAATACTTCAACTTATATCCAAACAAGGATATGAATGTTAAGATTGATAAAAAGGATTATGATATTGTTGTTACTAGGGATATTGCTGCTGGTGAAATTATTTACAAGGAAAAACCAATGATGGCTACTTTAGATCCAAGAGTTGAAGTAATATATAAATATTTTATTATTATTATTATTATTATTATATATATATAATATTTATCATAATTAAATATTCATTTAAAAAATTATTATCATTATCATAATTATTATTATTAATAATTTTATTTTATTTTATTTTATTTTATTATTATAAAATATTTTATCAATGTTTTTTTATAATTCATATGATATTTACTTTAATTTCAATATATATTTATATGAAAATAAATTGAAATCAATAAATAATATATACAATAATGGCAATTTTTAAATAAATATATATAAAACATTAATAATTAATAATATAATAATAATAATAACAACAATAACAATAATAACAATAATAACAATAATAACAACAATTATGATAAAAATAATTATTATATCTCAATATCATTATTTATTTATTTATTTTTTGGTAATAGAACACCAACTATTGTTCTCATTGTTTAAAGAGATTTGATGGTGAAGGTGTTAAGGGAAAGGATAAGAATATTGTTTTCTGTAGTAAGGAATGTAGTGAAGAATCTTGGAATAAATACAACAAATATTTATATCAACCAACTTTAGATGATATTACTGAAGCTCTTAAGAGTGGTGATAAAATTGAAATTACAAATGCTGATCCAGTTGGTAATGAAGCTCCAGCTACTATTGTTGCTGAAGAAAAACCAGAAGGTGAAACTGAAACTACTGAAGAAAAGAAGGAAGAAAAACCAGAAGAAGCTAAGGAAGAAGTAAAAGAAAAAGAAGAAGAAAAGAAAACTGAATTAGAAGATGTTGATAAATTCTGGAAATTATTAAAGGAAACTAAGAGAACTTGTCCAATTATGATTGCTAGATTTGTTGCTAAAATGATTGATCGTGAATTAAATGGTAAACCACAATCTGAAGAATACTCTGATTGGGATCATTTAGAACGTTTCAAATTCCTTGATGAATTAGAAAGTTCTGAAGATGATGAAAAAGAATTAGCTTTAATTCAATCTATTATTGGAAAACATTCTAATGAAAGTAAGTTTTATATATATATATATTTATATATATATATATTTATTATAATTATATTTAATATTAAAATTTTTTATTTTCTATATTATATTAATATATAATAATTTTTTAATAATTTATATTATATTATATTATATTATATTATATTATATTATATTATATTATATTATATTATATTATTATATTATTAATAAAATAATAATAAAATAAAATAATATATATATAGTTTTACCAAAGGAATATTACAATATGTTAAAGGGTAGATTCTTATACAATATTTATGCTATTCCAGCTCCAAAGGAAGAAACTTCATTAACTCTTGAAAAATCTAATGAAATTAAAAGATATGTTGCTGGTGAACCAATTATTGGTGCTGGTTTATACCACATTTCTAGTTTCATCCATAATTCATTCCATCCAAATGTTGAAGTTAAATTCCTTGATAACAGTAATGAATTATCTCTTGTTGCTCTTAAGGATTTAAAGGAAGGTGATGTTCTTACTGTTAAATATATTGATGATACTGGTAAAACTCCAGAAGAATGTAGAGAATTATTAAAAAATATTTATAATTTAGAGGTAAGAATAATTAATATATATATATATAAATTTAATATATAATATATTATAAAGTATAAAGTAAAAAATATATAAATATATAAATAGTTTAAATAAATTAATTATTAAATATATTATATATATTATATATTTAATTTATTTATAGGATGATGATGAAGAAGAAAAGGAAACTGAAAAGGCTGAAGAAACTAAGGAAGAAGCTGCTGATGCTGAAGAATCAAAGGAAGATAATTAAATAAAAAAATAAAGGAGAAATAAAAGAATTTTTTAGAAGAATAAAAAAAAAAAAGTTTTTATTATATTGATAGAATTTTATTTTATATTATATATAATTAAAAATAAAAATAAAATAGCAGCACTTTTTAATATTATATTATTAAGAATTTATTTTTTTTTTTTCTTATACAGTTAACCATTATAAAAATCAAAAAATTAAAAAAAAAAAAAAAAAAAAAAAAAAAAAAAAATGTTTTTATATTTTTATTAAAAAAAAATTTTTATTTTTTTTTTCTTATATAAAAATAATTAATATTAAATAGCAAATATATATTAAAAAAATAAAAAAAAAAAAAATAAAAAAAAAAAAAAAAAAAAGCTAAAGGGATTTTTTTCTTTGATATTTAATTTAATATTTAATTTAATATTTAATATTTATTTTAATATTTAATAATATTTATTTTTTATTTTTTTATTGTCGTTCTAAGATTTGTTGATTTTTTGTTTTATTATAAAAACAAATAACATAATATATAATAAATATAAATATTAAGATTTTTGTAGTAATAATAGTTTATTATTAATATTTGAATTTTTTTTTTATTATATAGATATAGATATATAATTTATTTTATAGTAGTTATAGAGGTATATTGGAATTAAGATACATTTATGTTATTATTATAATTTATTATTACTAGCATTTATTATTATTATTATATTTACTAATAAAGATTAAATATAATGTTATTATTTTTAAAATTATATTAAATAAAAATATTATATATATAAATATAATATAAAATAGAAAAATATAAAAAACAAAAAAATATATATATTTTTTATTAAAAATAAATTATTTAAAATTAATAATAAATATATATAATTTTTATTATATTTATTTAGTTAATAATAGTAAAAAAAAATAAATAAATAAATAAATATGGTTTAGGTATATATAATAATGGTATAATAATGTAATTATTATTATTTATTAATATTATGTATTATTATTTATTTAATATTATTAATAATAATTTTTTTTTTCTCTCAATAATTTATAGAATTTTGTAATATTGCTAATTTCTTCACGGTTAATTTTAAATATTTTCGCATTAAAAGTGTATCATTATAATAAATACGACTACGATAAAAATATAATAAAGCCGTCATATGATTTTTATCTTCTATATCAATTCTTGCTCCTAAATTAATTAAATATTTTATACTGGAAAGAACTCCATCTCTTTCATTCCAATCCATAGGTCTATTTCTTAAGGAATAACAGGCTTTCATTAATGGAGTACATCCTTGTTTATTAATATTATTAAGATTTGCTCCTTTTTCAATTAAATATTCTACGATACGATTTTTACCATAACTACATGCAAATTCTAAACTTGATTCCTTTTGATAATTTTTTTCATTAATAGGAGAACCTTTAGAATGTAAATATTTTACAATTTCTTGATTACTATGAGCACATGCTAATAAAAATGGAGTATTACCATATTGATCTCTTGAAAAAATTGAAGCTCCTCTTTTTTCTATAAGAAATTGTATATAACTTAAATAAATTTGATGTTGATCTTGACATAGTTGTGAAAGAAAAGTTTTATGATTAATATCTATGGATTTTTCAACTTTTTCATTTAATTTTGCTGTTGATTGTTCTAAAAGATATATAGCTATATCATAATGTTGACTTTGATAGGCAAACATATAAGCCGTTTTACCATAGGTCATTAAATTGGTTTGAAGTTCTAAATTAATATCTGCTTTTGCTTTTTCTACTAAATATTTAACTAAATTAAAATGTCCATAATCACTAGCTACCATTAATGGTGTTTCTCCTTTAAGAAATTGATTTTCAAATCTTGTATTTACTTTCATTCCATTTTCTATTAAAAATTGTATCATTTCTATATAATTATTAATACAAGCTTTTGCTAATACAGATTTCATAAAATGACAATTAATTTCATTATCATCATCATCATCTTCATCATCATCATCTTCATTATCATCGTCTTCATCATTTTCATCTTTATCTTTATCTATATTTTTATTTTCATCTTCATCCTCATTTATATTTTCATTTCCATTTTCATCTTCATTCTCATTTTCATTTTCATTAATAACATCAATCATATCATCATCATTATAATCATCATTATCATCATTATCATCATTATTAATTTCTTTTTTTAACTTTTTCTTTCCTTTTTCATCAAATTTTAATTTTAATTTTAATTTTAATTTGGATTTTGATTTTAAATGTTGATTTTTTTTGAAATTTAAACCTTTTTCCATCACTAAATAATGAATTAATGGTAAAGATCCACTTTTACATGCATACATTAAACTATTTACTCCATTTTTATCTTTCATCCAAAGATTTCCTCCATGATCAATTAAATATTTTACTATTGGTAAATTTCCTTTTTGACATGCTATCATAATTTCATTTTTACCATATTGATCTTGTAAATTAAGTTTAACTTTACATTTTTCAATTAAATATTGTACCATATTCATATTTTCTCGTTTACAAGCATACATTAATGCTGATGTACCATATCGATCTTGAATATTTTTATTTAATTTGGAATAATCCATTAAATAATTTAAAATTACTTTATTAACTTTTATACTGGCATAAATAAAAGCAGTTTTACCTTCTTTATTTTCCCCATTAATATTAACTCCATATTGTATTAATTTATTCATTAATTTAAAATCTCGTTGTTTACAAGTATAAATTAATGCTGTTTCTCCATTTCTTGCTTGACCATCAACATTTAATTCATTTAATATAAAATATTGAATAAAGGATTCATTCCAATATCGTATTTTTTGAGTAGATCTTGTATATTTTATCTTAGATATATCTCCTCCATTTTTAATTAAATATTTTAATATTAAATAATAATTTAATTTTTGTATTTTAGATTTTTTCTTTCTTAATTTCATTTTTATATCATTATTCATATTATTCATATTATTTATATTATTATTACTATTATTATTATTTAGTTTTCTTTCGATATTTTTTCTTTCTTCTATTTCTTTTATACTGTTATTGTTGTTATTTTCATTGTTATTATCATTATTATCATATCCTTCTATATCTTTTATTTCTTTTATATTATTTAAATCTTCTTCTATTTCCATTTCTATATTTTCTTTCTCTGTTTCTTTTTCTTTTTCCATTTTATATATTCTATTAATCATTTCGTCAATCATTGATAAAAGAATATTAGAATCTTTAAATATTAATTTTAATTTTTCTTTTATGAATGCTTCATTTATTATTTTCATATTTTTATGTTTATTCTTTTCATTTATTATAAAATTATTATTATTATTATTATTATTATTATTATTATTATTATTATTATTATTATTACGACTTATAATAGTCCATCGTTTTAAATTAAAGAAATAATTAACTAATTCTTCTTCTATTTTTTGATAGGTTAAACTAAGTGCTGTTTCATTTTCATTTTTCATTTTTTCATTAATATTAGCTCCATGAATAATTAAATATTTTACAAGATCTAAATTTGCTTGTTCACATGCCATCATTAATGCTGTTTTACCATATTTATTTTTACTATTAATATAAAAATCATCTTGATGAAGCCAATAATTTAATTGTTGATAAGTATTATTTATAATATAATTATTATTATTATCATTATCATTATCATTATTACTTTTTTCTTTTTCTTTACCTTTATTATTACTAATTTTATATTTATACGTAGTATTTATATTATTATTTTGATTACTATAACAAATATATATTTGATAGAATCGACAAAGTTTTTGACATAATTTAAAGAATTTAGATTGAATTTTTTCTTTAGAAATGTATAAAGAAGAAGATGATGATGGAGAGGTTAATGATAATTTAGATGTAAATGTAGATGTAGATGTTAATGTGGATGATGAAATTGATGAGGATAATGAGGATAATGAGGATAAATTTCTTTTAGAATTATATAATAATAATAATAATACTTTATTTTTAAATTTAAATCCATATTTATGATAGAATTGACGAATAGATGATGATATTAATTTTTTTAAATGTTTCTTAGATGGATTATTACTATTTTCATTATTATTATTATTATTATTATTATTATTATTATTATTATTATTATTATTATTATTAATAGTGTTATTATTATTATCGATAATTAAGAATAAATCTTTAGAAATATCTTGAAGATAATTAGAATTAGAATAATTTTTTTGTGGTGAAGATTTAATCATTAATTGATGAGTTATATCTAATAATATAGGTTTATTAGTTTCCATAAAATTAATTAAATCATTTTTATTAATAGAGGAATGTTGTTGATGATGAATAATATATTGTTTCATTAATTGTAGATTTAAAGATTCAAAAAGTTTACCAAGTTTACCTGATTTAGATGAATCTATTTCTTTTATATTATCTTTTAAATATTTTTTTAATTGTAATAAATTTATGAAATTTTGTATTTCGTTTGAAAGTTCATTATTATTATTATTATTATTATCATTAATGACATTATTACCTTTATTTATTTTGTCATGATGATGATGATGATGATCATGATAATCTATTATATAATTAATAACAGAATCATTACTATGGAAAAGTGCATATTCTACCATAGTTTGATTTTGATAAGTAGATTGTAAATTAATATATTCATTTTGTAATAAATATTTTATTACAGGAAGTTGATTTGTATCACAAGCATGAATAAATTTAGCTTTATTTATTTCTTCTTCTAATCTTATTTGATAATCTTTTTCATTATTATTATTATTATTATTTGTAAATTCATTTTCATTTTCATTTAATTCCATTTTTTTTAAACTTTTTTCTTCATTTTCATTAATATTTCCAATTATTTTTCTCTTTTTATTTTTTTTTACATCTTCATCTTCATCTTCATATTTATTTTCATATTCATTTTCATATTCATTATCATACTCATTATATTGATTATTTTTATTTTTATTCCTATATTTATTTTTATTGATATTAAATTTTTTTACCTTTTTATCTTTTAAACAATTTATTAAATTTTCATTACCATTTCTATAAGCATATGTTAAACATGTCCAATAATATTGATCCATTATTTCTGTATTTGCACCATATTCTATTAATAATTTTACTAAAGATTCATGATTATTCATACATGCTATTAATATAGCAGATTGTCCTTGTTTATTAATTATATCCATATTTATTTGATGTTTAATTAATAATTTTATAATTTTATCTTCATCATTTTCACTTTTTTCATTATTATTATTATTATTACTATAATATATACATAAAAGATGTAAAGCAGTATTTCCTTCATTATTTATTTCATTAATATTAATTTGAATTTTATTATTATTATTATTATCATCACCATCATTTTGATTTCCATTTCTATTTTCATTTATATTTATATCCTCATTTAATAAAAATTGTACTAATGAAAAATCCTTTTTAAGACATGCTAACATTAATAAAGTTTGACCTTTTTCATTTTTTTCATTAATATTTATACCTTTTTTATTTATTAAATATTTTATGGTATTCAAGGCATGATTTTTTGAAAAAGTTTTTAAAACTTTCATTAATATTGTATTTTGTTTTTCATCTTTTATTTTTCTTAATCTTTTATTTCTTATTATATATTCTGCTATTTTTAAACCTCCATATTTATAAATTAATGATATATCATTTTTAATTACTTTATGACGATCATAATCATATATTCCTGCTTCATATTTAATTAAATCATGTGCTAATTCATTATTTTGTGTTAATAATGCATAATTTAAAAGTGTACCCTTTTCTTTAAAATTATTAATTTTATTTGTACTACTATAATTATTATTATTATTATTATTATTATTATTATTATCAATAGTGCTATTATTATTACTGTTATTTTTGTTATTATTATCATCATTATTATTATAATTATCATATTGATTTTTTATTTTAGAGCCTATATCTATATCCATATTCATATTTATATTATTCATATCTGTATTTTGTGGATCATTTGAATTTGAATAATTTGAATAGGAATTTAAATTTGGATGATTATTATTATTTTTGATATTTAAATTTAAATTTTTAAAATTATAAATATAATCTAAATTAGCATGATGTTCCATAAGATAACGTACAATATTTAAATGATGAAATTGACAAGCTACCCATATAGGAGTAACTTGATATCCATAAGAACAATTAATACGTTGATTGATATTAATATTATGTTCTAAAAAATATTTAACACATTCTATATGATTATGAGCACAAGCTTCTATTAAAGTTAATGAAAGGAAATGTGGATTTAAATAAGAAGTACTTTCTGTTAAATATTTTAAATAATAAATATTTTCTAATGCTGTTTTTAAAGCATAATTTTTTGAATGATCTTTCATTTTAAAAATATCTGTACCATTTTCATATAAATATTTTATAATTTCAAGGGATTCTCTTTTTATAGCAAAAATCATAGGGGTACCAGGATCACTAAATTCATTTCTATAATAACTTTTTTGATTAACTTTAGCACCATAACTAATTAAAAATTTAACACGTTCTAAAATATTTGTAAATTTACAAATTCTTAATAATTCTGTATATTGATTATCATAATAATTTGATATAATAACATCAATATTAGCACCATTTTCTATTAAAAGTATTTCTAATTCATTACTATAAATTTTATAATCAATAAATCGTTCTTGATGTTCATAACGTTTTATAAAATCCATATTATCCTCAGAAGCTTTAAATAAAAATCTTAAAAGTTCTATATTATTATGATGATAAGCTAAAAGCATTAATTTATTTTTTATAGTAGGATGAATATGATATTGTGTAATTTCTTTTAATTTTCTATTATTTAATTTCCAATGATTTTTTTGAGATAGAATGAGACGAAGTACAACTTCTTTATCATTATTATAATAATATTTTAGAATAAGATGAATGAAATTTCTATTACGATATTCATCAATATAATCTAAAAAAGTTTTATCGGTTTTCTTTTGACAATAACTAATATCTATTCCTTTTTTTAATAAATAAATTAATAAAGATTCATCTAAAACCTTTTTTTGATAAAGATAAAGTAATACATTTTCATCATTGGTATTTATAAAATTTATATCCGCATCATTTTTCAATAAAATATTTGCTATTTTATAATTTTTTTTCTCTAAAGCAATAAATAAAGGTACCTGACCTTCTGAATTATAATAATTTAAATTATATTTTAATAGTTCAATATAATACTTTATTACAGAGTGATTTAACTCCTTTTTAAGAGAATAAATTAAAACTTCTTTAACATCTTCTATTTCAACACTATTATTTCTTATATAATTTTTTATTTCTAAAACACTATTATTATTTGATATTTTTATTAATTGATTCATTTGATTTATATATACCTATAAATATTTTCTTTTCAGATAAATAAATATATATAAATAAATAAAATAAATAAATAAATATATAAATAAATAAGAATAGATAATCTAATTTATTATTATTATTATTATTATTATTATTATTATTTTCTTTCTTTCTTTTTTATTGTTTTTGATATTATTTTTTTTAATATTATTAATTTATCATATTTTTATTTTATATATTAATATATTAATATATTATATAGTAATATAATATTATTTTTCTTTAAAATATGTTTATGCGTTTTTATGGTCGTTTAGTCATCCATACTTTTTAATAAAAATAAAAATTTAAAGAAAAATTTTAAAAAAAAAAAAAAATATTGTTGGTAAAAGTTTAAATAAAAAATTTAATTAAATTTATATTATTTTCATTTTTAATTTTTAATTAAAGATAATTAAAGATATAGATATAAAAACTTAAATCATATAAAAATATACTATTATAATGTATATATATATATTTTAATTTAAAATTATGATATTTCAATTATCATAAAATAAATAAAAAATAAAAAAAAAATAGAAATAATAAAGAACAAGAAAAAAAGAAACATAATAAATGATATTTAGTTTTATATTTATGTTTTTATAAGGATTTTTTTTTTTAAATAAAGTTAATAAATAATTTAATGTGTATATAAATAAATGTAATTATTTAATATATTATTTATTTATAATTCATTATATTAAAATAATTATTTTAATAAAAAAAACAAACCCTTTTTTATATATATATGTATATATATATTATAAATAACGTAATATTATGTTATTTTATTTTTATGTATATTATTATCTAATGTTTTCATTTTTTTATTATTATTTATTTTATTTTTTATTTTTTATTTTTATTTTATTTTTTTACTTTTTTAACATTTATTTTATTTTTAATTTTTCTATTTTAATAAAAAAAAAATTGTACAATTTATTTTGATGTGGATTAATTAAAAAAAGTTTTTATATTTTTTAATTCATTGTAGTTGATGGATTATAAATTTTATATATTTAAAGTTTTATTGTAATTAAAAAAAAAAGTTTAATGAAAAGATTTTTTTTTTTTTTTTAATTAAAAAAATATAATTAAAATAATTAAATAAAAAATAATTAAATATTATTTAAATATTATTATATATAATTAAATATATAATATATTTATAATTTTTTTTTTTTTTTTTAAATCTTAAATTTTAAACTTTCTTCTTCTTTTAATACACTTTTTAATCAAAAATGAAAAAAAAAAAAAGATATTTTCTTTTTAATTAAAATTATCATTAATATTAAAAAATTAATGTACAATATTTTTATTTGCTTTTATTATTTTTTATTATGTTCATTCTTTTTTTTATTCTTTTGTAAATATTTTATATATTGTTTATAATTATTTATAATAATTATAGTTAACTTTTTTTTTTTTTTTTTTTAATATATAATTATTAACATTATTGTTAGAGATAATCTTAATGTAAAAAATATATACATGAATATTACATGAATTTTACATATGAATTTTTTTTTTTGTTAAACGTTTCAAATAATGTAAAATGATAAAAAATGAAATAAGTTTGTCATAATTTTTATTATTTAATTTTTCATATGCTATTCTTTTGTTGTTATGGTTAGGAATAATTTTATTTGCAAATACATTTATATTTATATTTATTTTTATATTTAATTTTAATTTTGACTATTCTTAATCATAGATTCCCATACACTTCCTTCGAGTGGTTGAAGATCCTATGAGTATTAATATTAAAAATTATATATATATATATATATATTTAGTTATTATATATAGATAATATAGATAAATAAATATATAGATAAATATTTATAGAATATATAAAATATTTATAGAATAAATATTTTATAATAAATATATTTAATAAGTAATAATTTTTTTTTATCATTACATCATCATCTCCTAAGTCAAGTTCAATTAAAGCATCTAAAATACCCTTAGTCATTCTTTCTTGTAAAACTGGAATCTTTTCTGAGGCAATAAATGTATTACTAATATTAAAAATAAAAACAGTAATAATAAAAAAAATTAATGAAAATATTATAAATATATAAATAAAATAAAAAAAATTTTAAGTATTTATTAGTATTTTATACTATTTTTTTATTATTTTATTAGAAATTTTAAAAATATATATATATATAGATAAACTTACTCTACTCTATTAGCAAAAATCATAGTAGTTGCACCAGCTTTAATTTCATTGTTTTTAGAAGACTTTGATCTTTTAGCTTTATTTTGTTCTTTATTATAGGTAGAAGTACAACATTTTGCCATATGGAATAAACCATAGGTTTCCATTTCTAATGTAAGACAATCTGGATGTTTCTTTTTAATATCATTAATTAATTCTTCATTACTATCAACAAAGTTGGTATCATAACGTCCTTTAATAATTATATGATTATGATTATTTTTTTTAAAAGATTAATTAAATTAAATTAAATTGAAATAAATAAATAAATAAATAAGTAAATAAATAAATAAATAAATAAATAAATAAATAAATAAATAAATATTATATATAAATATTATATATTATAAATAAAGTATAATATTCATTTATTAAGAAATAAAAAAAAAAGAATTCTTTTTAAGAATATATATTAAAATTAAAATAATTACCTTGACTACTATAGAAAGAGTCTATTTATATATATATGTATATATATTTATTTATTTTAATTTAAAATATAACAATAAATATATAAGTAATATTATTAAGATTATTTTAACAATATTAAATTAGTTATTAAATAATTAAAAATTATTTATCTTTTTTTTTTTTTTTTATTTATTATTTGTTATTTTATTTTAAACTAACCTGCTGAACCATTTAAACCTTTAACAACTTTAATTTTAGCGCTGTCACATTCTCTTTTTAAATTTTTATATAATAATTCTTGTAATTCACTATCAGCACTACAAGAATCAGTAATAAGATATGGTGAAGTTTCATTTTCTCTATCATTACCAGTGAAATAATCATAATTTCTAGAAATCATAAATGATCCAGTTGCAACAGCAACAGATCCTGTTTCAATATCTTTAACAGTACCACATGAACCAAAACGAACAATAGCCATAGGTCCTTTAACAACATATCTAACTTCTCTAAGGAAGAAATCCATCATTGGCATACCCTTTTATTATAATTAATAATAATAATAAATAATAATAATTAATAATAATAATAACAACAACAATATTAATAACAACAATAATAATAACAATAATCATAATTATAATATTTATTTATTTATTTATTTATTTAATTATTTATTTATTATTTTTATTATTTATTATTTATTATATTATATATTATATATTATATATTATATATTATTTATTATTCTATTATTTATTTATTTATTTTTAATTTAAAAAGTAAAATGATTATGTTTACCATACAAATAGCAACAACAGATACTGGAACTCCTTTATAAGTACCAGTAATAGTTAAGAATTTTCTTTTAGACATATAAATAAATACATTTGATTTAGTAATTTTGTATGGTCCTCCATCTTTAATATTTAAATCTTTAATTGAAACATTATCAAAATATTGAGCAATTTGAAAAGCTCTATAGTGATCACCAACAGTAATTACTCTATTAGCAACTATTATTTTTTATTTTTTATTTTTAATAATAAATAAGAGATCAATTCATATTAATAATTGAATGTAAAATTTTATATATATATTATATATATACATATATACCAAAAAAAAAAAGTTAAATATTTTTTTTTGTTTTGTATATTATATGATATATTTACCTTCTCCTGGTCTTGTACTAACATGATACTATTTTTATTTATTATATATATTGTAAAATTGGCCATTTTATTTTTATTATTAAAATATTATATTTTTAAAAAATAAAAATTTTATTAATAATTAATGTTACTTATTATACATTTATTTAATGAAATTAGTGAAATAAATAATTAAAATTTTTGGTGTTACTGCTATTAAAAAAATAATTGTATTTTTATTTATCCTTCAATATTTTTATAATAAGTTGATAATATATTTATTTTTTAATATTTTATTCAACTAATAAAGAAAATAAAAAAACTTTTTTTTTCTTTTCTTACAGTTCTACCCTCTTCATCTAAAGGAAAGTTAGCACTTTCGAAATCGTGTGATAAATAAACCTTTTTAATTTCAGCAGACATTTTTTTTCTTTATATCTTTTTTTTTTATTTAATTTTGTTTTATAAAAATATAATTATGAATGAGAAAAAAAAAGTAGAAATTATATAATGTATATTTATTTATTATAATAATTAATACTTTTCAAATATTTCTATTTTTTTATACTTACATTTTATGTTAACTTTTGTTTATTTTTTGTTTACTTTATTATTATTTTTTTTTTGGTGTATGTTTTTTCTTATACTTTTTTTTTTTTAGTATAAATTTTTATTCTTTTATATACTTTTTTTTATTTTTATATCTATTTATTCTTTATATTCTTTTTTTTTTTCCTTTTTTTTTTATTTTTTCTTTTTTTTCTTTTTTTTATTATTTTTACCTTTTAATAAATCACATTATTAAAATATTTATATTGATTTAATTATTTTAATTATTTTAATTATTTTAATTATTATTATTTTCTTTTTTTTAATTAATTAATAAATAAAGTTTTTTTTTCAAATTTTAATATTTTTTTTTTTTTTTTTCAATTCATTTTTTTATGTGGTGGTTGTGAATTCATTTATTTATATATAATAACTATAAACAATTATATAATGTAATCTATACATATAATATATAATTATATATGATTGTTTATACATATAATATAATATACAATAATTATTAACTCTTTTTTATTTTATTTTATTTTATATTTATGTATTTATATTTATATTTATATATTTATATATATTTTATATAATATTTTTTTTAAAAAATATTTTAATTAAGAATTAATGTATTTTTAATTTATCAATTAGTTATTTAGTTTAATAATATTCATTCATTTAATTTATAAAAGAGTTTATTAATTATTTATAATTATTTTATGATTTTTTTATTTAATAAAAGTGAATCATCCATTTATTTTTAATGTATAAAAAAAATTTTTTTTTTGTTGCTTTTTTTTTTGTCAATCTTGTAACATTCCCCTTTAAAAAAAAATAACTAAAAAATTTTTTTAATCATTAATTAATTACATAAATTAAATTAAATTAAATTAAATTAAATTAAATGTTACATGTGCCAAAAATGAAATGAAATGAAATAAACTAAACTAAAATTAAATAAATAAATAAATAAATAAATAAATAAATAAATAAATAAATAAATAAATAAATAAATAAATAAATAAATAAATAAATAAATAAATAAATAAATAAATAAATAAATAAATAAATAAATAAATAAATAAATAAATAAATAAATAAATAAATAAATAAATAAATAAATAAATAAATAAATAAATAAATAAATAAATAAATAAATAAATAAATAAATAAATAAATAAATAAATAAATAAATAAATAAACTATTAATAAATAAAGTTTACACATTAAAAATATATTTCTATATGCTTTTATAAATATTTAATAATAAGCATAATTTAACGGATTAAAATTATAAATAATAATGAATTATTTTAACTGATCAAATAATAAAAAATTCAATTTGATCAAACTATCATAAATAATAATATTTTAAATTCCATATTGATATTAAAAAAAAAAAAAAAAAAAAAGAAATTCTATAAAAGAATAAACTTTTTATCTTATTATTGAATTTCATTATTATTATAATATTATTATTTATATTATTATTATTATTATTATTTTATTATTATTATTTTTTATTTTTTTTATTTTATATTTTATATAAATATATATATTATTTATATAATTTTTTTCTATTATTTGCTAAAAATAAAATTATTTTTATTGTTTTATATTATTATTTTATTAATTTTTACAATTAATTTTTATATTTACTTTATTTTATGTATGTTAATATAATTTTTTTTATCATATGTATTTACTTATAACTTTTATTTATTTTATTTATATTTATATTTTCATTTTTGTTTTTATTATTTATTATTTATAATTTTATAATTTTATTATTTTATTATTTAATTATTTTATTATTTTATTATTTTCTTTTTATTTATTTATTTATTTTATTTTATTTTAAATTTATTATTATTATTATTATTGTTATTTTCCCCTTTAAATATTATTATTAATTGATAAATCTAATCTTTGTTCAACAATACGTTTAGCTTCATCCCAATTCAAACCTCTATTAATTTCTTCATGATTAGCTAAATTATTTTCAGAGGTAGTATTAGAATTAATGGTAAATTTATTAATATTACTTGCAAAATTAGTAAGATTGTTTATAAGTTTATTACTACTATTCACATTAAGACTAGATCCACTACTTTCACTATAATAGAGATTATGATAACTACTACTTTTACTGGAATTACCACTAACATCTATTGGAACATCATTACCTTCTCCACTCAAACCAAGTGTTTTTAACCATTTTTGTTTATCTAATGGATGAACATCTTCAGTTTTTGAATGATATAAAATTTGTATAATTTTTTTATTTTGTTCTGGGAATTCTGGACTATCAAAATCCATAGAAAGTAATATACAAGCATCCTTTAATCTTTTTTTTTTTTTTTATATAAATTTATTAATTTATATTTATAATTATAAATAAAAAAAAATTAGATAAGAATAATAAAATAATTATATATAATATATATATTTATAAAGATTTATATATATATATATATATTTATTTATAAAATACCTTCTGAATTGATTTTCTGGTTTCTTAAACCAACGTCTGAAAATACCATCCCATAAACCTTTTGTAATATCTACACAAAATTGAAGACCACCAGTATATGAAAATTGGTTGATAAATATAATTTTATCAAAAAGAATACTTTCAATCCTAGTACATATTGTACGACAAACATCTCTAAATATTGTAGAATGTAAATTGGAATTAATTATATTTAAATTATTTACTAATATTGATAATGGTTCACAAAATTCTAAAGATATATCCATTTCTGATTCTCTATTACTTTCTACATTATTTAAATTCCAAGTTTTTCTAAATTATCAAACAATTTAAAAATATATCATATCATATCATAATATATATTAATAAATAATGTTTATATAATATATAATTTATTAATTATGTAATTAAATTTTTCATATAAATATATATGTATATATATAAAACTAATAAATATAAATATAGATATATAAAGATATATAATATTTACAAGAATTGATATTGTTTTAAACTATTTGAAAACATGGAGGCTACTGAATCAACAATATGTTCTTTTATTTTACCTATTATTTCATTATTTGATTTTATTGTATTAGTAAAGAGTCCTTCATCTTCACCATTCCATAAATGAATAAAGAACTAAAAATAAAATAATATAATAAAAAATAAAAAATAAAAAAAAAAATAAAAAAAAATATTAATAAAAATGATATAATAAAATAAAAAATAAAATTGAAATATAATATATATAAATAGTATATTTAATGATATTATTTCTAATGATATTATATAATATTTTTTTTTATTTATTTTGTAATTTAAAATTTTTACTTCTTGAGTTTCCCAATAATCTAATGTTTTATTAATATAGTATAAGGAACTTATACAACGACAGAATTGATGAATATTTTCATCTTGTAAATCTGCAAGAATTAAATGATTTAATTTTTCTTGTATACTTTTAGCGTAATCAGAAATAATTTCTTTTTGAATATCATTAAGAAATACTAACTGTTGTTCAACATTTGGTAATAACTTATAACGTTCTAATTTTTTTTTTAATATTTATATATATATATATATAAAATGAAATATTAGTTATAGTAAATCAATAATTAAATAATTAAATAAATAAAAAACTAATTTCTTACCAGTGACATTTTCTAATAAATTAATAATAGCATTAGCTGATTCTGTAACCTTAAATTCATCAATTTCAGGTGTAGAACCATATAATAATTCCCATGCATTCTTAGAATCAATAATTTCTTCAAACTTATTTTCAGTGGCTAGAATATTAATATATATATATATATATATATATATTTTCAAATTAATAATAATAATAACAATAAAAAAAACAAGATTATTTTTATTTATTTATTATAAAGTATAAATATTACCTTCTTTTTCAATTTTAACCCACGAATTAAAGTTTTCTTTTTCTGTAAAGATAGCTGAACAACCTTCCCATTGATAATCATTAATAACATTATATAATTCTTTATGATCATTATTTTTAACTTCATTATTATCTTCTTTATTTTCATCAGTTTTATTTAAAGAAGTTAAATCTAATTCTTTAACATTACTTGGATAGTATTCATAGGTATCTCTTAAAATATTATCAAATTGTAATGCTTCAGATATATAACCATCTAAATAATTTGGTTGTTCCTTAACCATTTCAATTAATTTTGGTAAATCAAGTTGTAATTTTTGTTTTATAATTTCAACAAGATCATGAATAAATTCATTCTATTATAATTAAAAAAATATCAATAAAATAATTAATAATTTCAAAGATAAATAAATATTTAATATATATTTTGATATAATGTAATGTATATGAAAACAATATAGTTTTATATAATATATAATAATATATATATATAAAATTAATTTTTGATACAAGAAGAAAAAAAAAAATTAAAACTATTACCTTTGTATTCATATTTATTTTTTCTTTATCAAATAATGGTTGAACAATTGTATCTAGAAATAATGAATGATGTTGAATAGTACTTAATATATTTGAGAAAAACCATGCTGGTTTATCTAATCTATTTGTTAATGATTTTGCCATAAAGTGATATTTAAATCTAAGAATAATTGGATCAGTTAAAGTACTTATGGCTAAACGAACACGTTTAATGTCAATGGATTCAGAATCTTGTTCATATCTAAATTATAAAATAAAGATAATATTTATATATAATATAATTATGAGATTTAAATAAATAAATCAAGAAATAAAAGAAAAATAATAATAATAATAATAAAATATATATATAAACAAACTTACGGGCTTTTTAATGAAAGAAGACCAATAAATGCTTCTTCAAAATTTTTTATTTTTTCATTATTACCATGATTATCTAATGCAATTTGCTTTGGCCATTTTAAACTTACTAATGATTTTTTTACTTTACTGTAGATATACATAAAATAATTTTAATATAACAATAATTATATCAATAATTGGTATTATAATATATAATAATAATAATAATAATAATAATAATAATAATAATAATAATAATAATAATAATAATAATAATAATAATAATAATTAATAATAATAATTAATAATAATAATAATTAATAATAATAATTAATAATAATATATTTACTCTATTAATTTTTCTTTTAAGCTATCATAAAGATTTTTTATTATATTGATAGAAGTTGAATATAAATGTGAATTTAATGGAATTTCAGGTTGATTAGTTTCTTCATTAGTTAACACTTTTTTATTCCATAAACTAACAAGTTCATTATATAATGCTAATGCATTAGTTAAAGAATTTGAAAGTTCATAACTAACTTTACGACTAAAATTTATAATTATTAATTATATAATAACCATTTAATAATAATAATAATAATAATGATAATAATAATTAATAATAATTATAATAATAATAATTAATAATAATTATAATAATAATAATAATAATAATAATAATTAATAATAATTATAATAATAATAATAATAATAATAATAATAATTAATAATAATTATATTAATAATAAATATTATAATATATTAATGTATATATTTAATAGAAATTTAAATTAAGAATAAAATTTCATTTATTTTTATTTAATAGTAATTTTATAAAATATAAATAATAAAATAATAAATTAAAGATTTAAATTTCTAATTATTTGCTTTTCATAAATTATGAAATTTTATAGAATAAAAAAAAAAAAATAAATTACTGGTATAATAATATTAAAAAACATCCTTTTTCTTTTTAATTTAAATAATAAAAGGAAATAAATTATTACCTTAAATTATCAATATCTAATAAATTTTGAATATATGATTGAATAACAACTAATTTTTCATATTCCTTTTTATTCTTTTTTAAAATTTCAAGTGTATTGTCTAAATTATTTGAAGTTAAATGTTTTTCGGTTTTTTCTAAAGTATTTATTTTTTCCTTTTGTAAATTTTCAATTTTCTCTTTTGAATTGGTTGAAATGTTTAAAATTTCTTGAAGAATTTTTGGATTATTTTCAATAAGTTTATTATACTAAATGGAATGTCAATTGATGGAAAGATAATATATATATTTATATATATGTGTATTGAAATATTATTTTTATTTTAAAATTTTTCATATTTTTTGTTATGTTGCATTTCAAAAATAATTTAATTAATTTGTAAACATATATATTATTAATATGATATTCGTATGAAAATTCGAATTGAAGATAAATTTATAAAAAAAAAAAAAATTAAACAAATAAAAATTAAATGAAATAATTGTTAATTATAATTATATATTTTTCAATGTATAAAAAATAAGGTATTTATTATATAAATATAAATTATATTTATTTAAAGATATATATGTATATATGTATATTATATTTTTATTACTTCTTTATTTAAGTTTTCTTGCTCTGTTTTATTTTCTTTCAATAAATTTGAAACATTTTCTAAATCTTCAAGTTTTGAAAGATTTGTATTAAAATATTCTTCTATTTTTGTTACGTCAGTCATGTTTGCTATATTATTTATTTCAATATTGAATATTTAGATATTCAATTGGTTTAAATTAGAATTAAAATTTATTAAATATTTTATTTCATATATGTATAATAAGAAATTAGTCAACATTTCATTAATTATTTATTAAGTTAAATTTAATTTATTATATTATAACTATTATTTATTTTTTCTAAATATTTTTATCGTTTGTATTCTTGTAAAAACATAAAAAAGAAATAATAATAATAATAACAATAACGATATTAATTTATTTGCTTACTTATTACTTATTTAACAAACATAGAAATGATTTAATTGACAAAAAGAAGATAAAAAAAAAAGATAATAATAAAGAGTTTCAACTTAAAAAAAAAAATAAATAAATAAATAAATAAATAATTAATTAATTAGATAAATATATATATTATTTTAATATATTATTTAAATCAAATAAATAAAAAAATTTAAATTATTGGATTTATAAAGGTAAAAAAGTATAATTTAAAATATGAAAAATTTTATATTATTTTTTTATATTATTATTATTATGGATGTTTAAGTAGTACAAAAAATATTATATATTTTAAAAGTAATAAAAAAAGAATCCCAAACGAAAAAAAAAAAAAAAAAGTTAACATAATAAAGAAAAAAAGATAAATATTTTTTATTATATTTTTACTTTATTTTATTTATTTATATTTATTATTTCTTTTATTTTTTTTTAATACTAATTTTTATTTTTTTTTATTTTTATTTTTCAATTTTTTTTGTAATTTTTATTTTATATTTTATTTTATTTTTTATTTTTCAATTTTTTTGTCTTTAATTTTTACTAATTTATATTATTTATGTTTTTTGATTTATGATTTAGTTAAATATATAATTATTATTATTATAATAATTTTAATTATATTTGCTAATTTATTATTATTAAGTGTTTTTGACATGGGATATATATATTATCATTATTTTTTTAATAATATTTTTGAATAAATGTCAAATATATATTTATAATAACTCTTTATATGATAAGTTTATTATTGATTGATTCTCGAATATATTGATTTAATTTATTATTATTTAGTTTTTATTTATTTATGCGAATAAAAAAAATTATATTAAAAAGCAAAACAAAACAATTATTTAAACTACATTAACTATATATATATATAAAAAGACTATTATTATTTTTATTATTATTATTATTTTTTTTTTTTAATAATTATTTAATGTGATATGAGTTTGTTTTGATATCCATAAATAATCAACCATTACAATAGTAACAAGATAATTTACCATTTTATTCGTTAATTCTTTTGTACGACTATCACATGGTATTTTTTTACCAATAATTAATCCATGTGTCATTAATTGTAATATATAATTTGAAGTTTGAAAATCAATGGTTAAACGTCTAAATGGTATAGTATTAATAGCTTTTACTAATTTTAAGGTATATTGATTATTATTTTCTTTATCAACATAAACAGCTCTAGAATCTAAATTATTATAATCAAAAAGATCATTTCTATATCGACGACTTTTAGATCTAGATTCATTAAGTTCATCAATCATTTTTTTAAGAGTACCAGTAATATCTGGATTATCTACTTTTTCAACCGTTGTATCAACAATATTTAATGGGTATTTTGGTTCAAAAAGTCTTTTTTGATAAAAAGCATTCATTTCATCATTACCTTCTTCTTCAAATCCAGAATATGAAATTAATTTAACATCCTCATTATAATCTTGTATTAATTTTTTCTCTTCTTGTAATTTTTGTTTTGGATCTATGACAGTTGCTAGAGCAGAAACATATCTTACAAAACAATCATTACGAAGACATCCGACTAATGTACGACATGGAAATTTTTCTAATTTGCTTATATATTCTGTATTATTTAATACATCAATACCTTGAAAATCATTAAAATTTTGTATTTGATTTATTTCCATATTTTGATTTTCACTTAAATCTTCTTTACTTGATTGATTTGAATTATTTTCTTTTCTTAATAATAATCTTAAACCTAAACGACTTCCTGTTCTATTACCTTTTAAATTTATTTTTGGACTCTTTTTTTCCTGTGATTTATTATTATCTTGATTATTATTATTATCTTGATTATTATTATTATCTTGATTATTATTATTATTATTATTATTATTATTATTATTGCTATTGTTGTTATTATTATTTCGCCATAATATATTTCCTAATAATGAATTTTTAGAAATATTCATTTCTCTTCCTGAATCTCCTAATAATGTTGAAAACATTAAAGATTGAAAACTATTTGTTAGTTTCGATCTGAGTTGAATATTAGTTTGTACATCTGGAATACATGAACCCAAATGTGGAGTTGATACACTAATATATGAACATGGAATAATATCTTTAATATAAGGATGTTTTTGTTTAAGGTAATCCATATAAGATAAAGAATTTATTATTTCTTCATTAATATCATTTATATTATTATTACTGTTTGTACTGTCATTATTACTATTATTATTTATGGAGCTATGTTTATCATATAAAAGTTTAATAAAATAACGCATTATTAATCCACCCAATGAATGTCCCAATACTGAGATATATAAATAACATTGACATTGCTCATATAAAAGTTCCTTTTCTATTTCAGTATATTTATTTTTTTTACTTTCATTGAGTTCTTCTTTACTATTCAATTCTATATTTGGTTTATCGTTTAAAGTGTTCGTATTGTTAATATTATCTCCATATTTTGTAAGTATTTGTTTTTCGAAAGAAGGTAGTATTTCATTTTCTAAATTTTCTTCAATTTCATTAAATAAATTTCTTGCCAAAATTTCTATATTAGAATGAGATTTTATATAGGAATTACAATTAGAATTAATACAATATATAGTATTATCAATTGAACTTTTATTGTTATTATTATGTCTTTTTTCTTTAAAACTTTTATTACTTCTTTTGTCTTTATTATTATTTTCTTTATTTTTTTCTTCTTTTTCTAGTTTACTTTCATTTGAAAAAGCTGAATTAAATAATTTTATAATTTTTGACTCTAATAATTCTAAATCATACTTCGAACTATTTACACCATGTGAAAGAATACATAAAAATAAATTCTGTCTATTCATTTCTTTTTTTTTTTTTTTTATAATAAAAATTTTTATTATATACACTTTTTTTAATTATTTTAACAATTAAAAGAGTAATATATATATATATAAATATACAATAAATATACAATATGAATTTGTTTTATTAATTAGTGCCGAATATATATTAAATAGGGAATTATTGGAATTTGAGATTTTATATTATAAATTATACTATTATAATTTTTTGTTTTATTAGTATTTTTTTTTTTTTTGAATTTATTTATTAATTTTAATTTATATTTATTTATATAATTATTATAGTTAAACAAACCGTCAGAAGTTATTTACTTTATTTTAATTTTCTATTCTAAATTGTTATTATTATTATTATTTTTATAATAATAATAATTATTATTGTAATATAATATAATATAAGATAATATAATAAAAATATTAATATTTTTAAATATTTATTAAAATATATTTATATATATTTGTTCATATATGTATGTGCTTTTTTTTTTTTTTAAAAAAAATAAAAAAAAATTAAAAATAATAATCTTGTATATAATTTTTATTTTAAATTTTATTTTTTTCTATAGTTCTAAATTATTTTTTAAATTTAATATTTTCCTTTTTTTTAAATTATATATTTTTTTTAATTTTTTATTAAATATTTTATTTTTTTATTCTTTTTTTTTTTATTTTATTTTATTTATTTATTTATTTATTTATTTAGTTATTTATTTTATTTTTGTTTTTTTTTTATTTTTTCTTTTTTTAAAAAAAAAAATACATTTGTTAAATAGGAAAAAAAAGATAAAAAAAAAAGAAAAAAAGAAAAAAATAAAAAAAGAAAAAAGGCTGGTTTATGAAATCATGATATAAAAAAGTAAATTTATTTTTTTATATTTTTTATAATTTGAATTTCATCATCTATATTTCCCCATATATTAAAATTAATTATTAAATAAATTTAAATAATATATAAAAAGTATATTTTAAAATAAATATTTATATATATAAATTTAATATTATTTAAATTTTTTATAAATATTTTAATTTAAAAAAAATGTGAAAAATTCATATAGTAAATAACCAAAATGCTATTATTAATATTAGTATTATTCTTATTATTAATTATTAATTATTTATTTATTTACTGATTATATATTTATATAAATATTTTTCTTTGTTTTTAGTAATTTTTTTTTATTATTTTCTTTTTGTTATTTTTTTTTTTACATATAAACATGATATTAAATTAGAAAGTGGCACAGTATATAGAGTGATTTTTATTTACATTTTAATTAAGTTGGTTTTTTTAATTTTTTTGTTTTGTTTTTATTTTATTTTGTTTTGTTTTGTTTTTTTTTATTAAAAATTTAAATTTTTTTTTCAATAATATGTGGTAATTTTTTTTTGGTTTAGAACACAAAAACCATTGCCACTTCTACCAAATAAATAAATAAATAAGGCTTAAAATACATATTATACAAATTTTATTTCAAAATGTATACAGTTTTAGTATAAATGAAAAAAATAAAATAAAAATAAATAAAATAAAGAAAAATAAATAAAGAAAAATTAAGAAAAATAAGATAAAGAAAAATAAAGAAATAAAATAAAATAAAGAAAAATAAAATAAAATAAAATTAAGAAAAATAAAATAAAGAAAAATAAAATAAAGAAAAATAAAATAAAGAAAAATAAAGAAATAAAATAAAATAAAGAAAAATAAAATAAAATAAAATTAAGAAATTTTTGGTTGTACAATAGCAAAATCAAAACTTTTTATAAATTTTAATTAAATATTAAATATAATAAAAAATATGAATATTATCTTTTAGATATTTTTATTAATACTATATAAGAATTAATTGTAATTATTTATTCTTATATTAAATAATATTGTAAAAATGGAAAACTCTTTTTTTTATATTATAGACTACGATAAATACTCTTATTTATTTAATTAATAAATATCAATAACTGCCTTTTATAATTCAAATAATTAGTTAAAATTATTATGATGATAATAATTATTGGATTTATTGGATTATTGGGTGATTAAAAGTAATTAATAGTAACTTCATTGAGCGTTATAAAAATATTATTAAATATTATCATATATAATATATTTAATATTCTCTATTATTAAAAGATTGTAACATTTATAATAATAATTTAAAATTATTAGAAAATAATGTTCTTATTATAAAAATATACCATAATAATAGTAATAATAATAATATTCTTATTATAAAAGTATACCATATTTATAGTAATAATAATAATAAAAATAATAATTAAGAATAATACTAAAATATATTTTTTTATCATTGTAATAATTATTTTTACTATTATTATTTTAAGAAAAAAATTTAAATTAAAATATTATTATAAATTTTTACAAATATAAAATATTATTAATATGTTAAAGCATCCACTTTAATTAATTCAATAATATATTATAATATATATTACAATATATTATAAAAATTAAATATTGGAATTATTAAAAATGTAAAGTTTTTTTTAAAATTATAATTTTTTTCTTTGAAGAAAATAAAACAACTTAAAAAAAAATAAAGAATAGAAAAAAAAAAGACATAATTTTAACTTATATATTGTTTAAATATAAAATTAATAATAAGCAATAAAAATTAAATAAAAAAGAAAGATTTTATTACTATTAAATATAAAATAAAAAATCCTATTAAAAATAATTATATATATAATTATTGATAAAATTATATATATAAAGAAAATCAAATAAAGACAATTAAAATATATATTTTCATTTTGTATTTTTAATTTTTCAAAGTAATCATATATTATTTCAGTAACTGTATATATATATATTTATATATTTATATTTATAACTTCATCTTAATAATAGTATTCTAATTCCAAAATTTATATATTAAAAAAAAAATACTAAAATACAAAAACAGAAAACTATAAACAATTAATTTTTATTTATTTATTTATTAATAATATACTTTTTTTTCTTTTTTTTCTTTTTTTTTTTTTTTTTTTAAAAAAAGCATTATTTTTATATATAAATATAATTTAAATATTAAAAATAATTTTAACTCCATATAAAAATAGAAATAGTGAAGCAAAATAAATCAAAATGTTTGGAAAAAAGAAGAGTAATAAGAGTAGTAAGCCGAAACAATCACAATTTGCTATGCCAGATATGAATAATTTTGGCTTAACTGCAGCTGATATGAAAGATAAAGATTTACTTGTAAGAATTTTATTTAGATATAAAAATATATTTATAATAGCAAAAATTAAAGGAAAAATAAAAATGATATTAAATTTTCATATTTCTTTTAATTTTAATATAATTTTCGTATTAAAATTATATTAAAATTTCTAATTACCCATATATATTAAAATTTCATAATATTAATGTTATAAATATATATATTTTTTATTTCCTTTGAAATTTTTTAATTTATATATATCTTAATAAATAATTCAATAGCGTGAATATCAAATGTTAATGAAAGAAGTTGGTGCATCTGCTCCACAAAAAACTGGTGAAATGTCATTAGAAGAGGAATTAGGACAATTAACAAATTTCGATATGGATGAAAAAAAATTATTAGCAACTCTTAACGACTCTGTGAATCAAAGCGCAAAAATCAGAGGTAAAGGAGCTAATATTAACTTAGATGATATTGATAATATTGATGTAAATGATGATGATTTAAATGACCCAGAGTTATTGGTAATAGTTTTTTAACATTTTAAATATCATTATTAATTAAAATATGTTATTATTATTATTATTATTATTATTAATATTAATATTATTATTGTTATTATTAATATTATTATTATTATTAATATTATTATTGTTATTATTATTATTATTGTTATTATTATTATTATTACTATTACTATTACTATTACTATTATTTTTATTATATATTTTTAAATTAATAATATCTTTATTTATATTATATTATATTATATTATATTATATTATATTATATTATATTATATTATATTATATTATATTATATTATATTATATTATATTATGTATATTAAATTATTATTATTATTATTATATTTAATATCATTATAATATAATAGAAAGAATTGAATTTTATAACAGATGGAAAAGGTAATGAAATATTAAATGGTTCAGGAAATGATGGTCTTGATGATATTGCCGAATTAAAGGGTTTAATGAATAGTAATGATATAGGTAAAGGTGAATATGTTTTAGATCCAAAACTTCAACAACCAAACTTTCAACAAAAGAAATTATCACCTGTACGACTTAAGAATACAAATGGACCAATACCAAATATTGGTAATATTAACGATATATATAATCAGGATATTCCTGTTGACGACTCAGAAAGTGATCAACTTTTACAAAGTATGGGAATTAATATTGGAGGTAAAAAAATACCATCAAATAAACCAATGCCACCACCACCAAAAAGAGTACAATCTGCTTCTGCTCAAAATAATAATGGTGGTATATCATTTGAAGAAAAAATGAAATGTCAAGATTTAGCCCGTTTAGAAAAGTATATCGAAGAAGAACAAAAATTAGCGAATGCTAAATTAAAACAAAGAGATATCGAAGGTGCTAAAAAGGCAATGGATAATATGAAAGCTTTAAAGGAGAGATTCACTCAATTAGGACGTGAAAAGAAAAAACAAGCTCTTGCTGGAAAAGGTAATAATAAAGATGCATTAGCTGAACTTGAAATGTATGTTGATGATGAAGATAATAAAGTTAAACAGCAAAAACCACAACAACAACCACAACAACCACAACAACAACCACAATCATCACAACAACAAAATCAACTACAACCACAACCACAACAAATGAATAGCAATAATGAAAATGAAGAAGATGGAGAGGAAGAAGAGGAAGAAGAAATTGATGAAACAAAAATTAATGGTAAAATGAAAGTTAATGGAGCTAATTTGGGATTAGGTTATGATTTTGATATCGATTTTGGTAATATTGATGATATTGAAGTTGACGTAGGAGATGATGAAGATCTTGGCGATTATGAAGAAGAACTTCTTAAAACTATAAATAAAGCACCAGCTGATGAAAATAAAAAAGAAAACAATTTACCTCAAGAAATTAAGATGCCAACAGTACCTGTTATTAATAACGATACCAACAAAAACAACAACAACAACAACAACAACAACAACAACAACAACAATAATAATAATAATAATAATAATAATAATAATAATAATAATTCGATACCTCAAGATATTAAAATACCAGCTGTACCTGTTATTAAAAATAATAATAATATACCTGAAGATATTAAAATACCAGCTGTACCTGTTATTAAAAATAATAATAATATACCTGAAGAAATTAAAATCCCTTCAATACCAATTATAAATGATAATAACAATAATATGAATAATAATAATAGAATCGGAAGTATGGGTAATAATATGAATAATATGAATAATATGAATAATATGAATAATATGAATAATATGAATAATATGAATAATACGAACAATATGAATAATATGAATATGATGAATAATAACCGTATAAACAATAATCAAATGAATAATATGAACATGATGAATAATAATCGTATGAACAATAATCAAATGAATAATATGAATATGATGAATAATAATCATATGAACAATAATCAAATGAATAATATGAATATGATGAATAATAATCGTATGAATAATAATATGAATAATAATATGGGCAGCATGAACAATATGAATAATATGGGTAGTATGAATAACATGAATAATATGAAAATGAATAATAATATGGGCAGCATGAATAATATGAATAATATGGGTAGTATGAATAACATGAATAATATGAATATGAATAATAATAATAATATGGGTAGTATGAATAACATGAATAATATGAATATGAATAATAATATGAATATAATGAATAATCAAAGAATGAATTCAAATGATAGTTATAATTCATTGTATGATGAATCTGTTATTACAGGTAATAGTGTGATGAATTATGATATTAGTTTTGATGAAGCAAACAATACTATTATAAAGGATAATAATAATAATAATAATAATAATAATAACTTTAAAGTACCACCACCAGTTAATAATAAAAATAGAATACCTCAACAACAACAACAACAACAACAATATAAGCCGGCTCAACAATATACTCCACCTCAACCACAAAAAGTTTCACCTTATGCTAATTTGAGAAAAGATGAACTTATAAAATTGTTAAAAGATCGTGAAAATGAGTATAAAACTAATGCTGTTGTATATAACAGACAAGGCAAAAAGGCTGAAGCATTTAATTATCTTACTACATATAAAACGATTAAAGCAGCAATAGATTTAGTAAATACAACTGGACAATTACCATCTAACTTTGAAATGCCACCTTCACTTTCATCAGGATCAGCTAATAATAGCCAAAAATCTTCTAGAGCAAGTTCATCTAATTCCTTACAATCATCACAATTACCAAAACCTCCACAAAGTCAAAATCAAAGTCAAGCTAGTTCAAGAGCAAGTTCTAATCAATCATTAAATCAAATACCTATTAAAAATTCAAACATTAAAGGTTCTAACCCTCACTTTAGTATTCCAAATGTTAAAGGTACAGGAAAGCAGTTCAAAAATGAATCTCAAGCAACAAAATTCTATACCGAAATTGAAAATAAGTTAAATGAACAAATTGAAAAATGTAATCTTGCTATTAAAATTTATTACAGTAAAGAAAATAAACAAGAAGCTTTACGTCTATATAAAATGAAAAAGCAATTAAATGAATCTATTGAAAATATTAAAATATTGAAATCTAATGTAGCAATTCTAGGAAATATGGAAATTCCAAACTTTTTATATGAAAATGTAAGTTATATTACTGAAAATATTCAAGAAGATGTTGGAATATCAGAAATGTTAATTGGAATTGTTAAAGCTACAGGATTATCATCAAGAGAAGTTAAAAATGGTTTATTTAATAGTTATGTTGTATGTAATACTCATTATCCAACAGATGAAAATGAAGAAGTTTTTCAAACAAAAGTCGTTAATAATACTAATAATCCTGGTAAGTTTAAATAATGAAGAAAAAATAATTTTTTCTTTTTTTTTATATTTTTTTTTTACAATTTTTTTTTTACAATTTTTTTTTTATAGTTTTTTTTTTTTTTTTTTCATAATTTTCAATATTTTTTTTTTTTTTTTTTTTTTTTTTTTTTTTATTTTTCTTTTCTTTTCTTTTATTTTTTTATTTTATATTTATTTTTTATTGATTATTAGATATATACAATTATTAATTTACATAAATATAAATTTAATTAATATATATTTTTAAATTATTATTAAATTTATTATTATTTTATTTTATATTCATCTCTAGAATATAATTTCAAGAGAAAAATTAGCATTGTTAGAGGTAAACCTTTCTTAAGATTTATTGAAAGAAAAAGATTAGTATTTGAAATATTCCATGATAAGGGTTTCTTACGTAAAAATATTCCAATCGGAAAGGCTTACATTAAAATAGATCAATTAAAAACGAAAAGTGAACTTAATTTTTCAGTAAATGTAAGTAGTATATTTGTATAATCATAAAATAATATTGAAATATAAATTTTATTAATATATTATATGTTTTATTGATAATAAAAAAAGTTATGTGATTCAAATAATCCAAGAAAAGTTTTAGATGGAAAAATTGATATTACTATTAAACTACGTATGCCATTAACAGAACATGAATATGTTACAAAAACGGAAAAATGGGCAGTTTTAGATATGTCTGGTCCAGCAAAGAATAATTCACCACCACAACAACACAAACAACAACATCTACAACAGCCACAACCACAACATCCTGGTGCTGGTAAGCCATTACCATCACTTCAAGTTCCACCAAAATCACCAAGACCTGGCTCACCATCAGTACCTTTAAGAAAATCATCTGCCTCCTATCAAAGTCCAAATTCACCATCAAATAATCAATCTACATTAATATCACCAGCATCATCTAACAAGCTTTCATCTGGATCAACTAATTCATCTCCTTCTTCTCCTCAACAACGTCTTAGTGCTGGAGGTAATATAAATAGACCAGTGTCACCTTCTACACTTCAACAACGTCTAACTCCTGGTACTGCATCTGCTTCAAATTCACCATCAAAATCACCAACTTCTCTTAAAACTCCAGTATCACCTGGTTCTGCATCTGCTTCAAATTCACCATCAAAATCACCAATTTCTGCTAAAACACCTGTATCACCAGCTGCTTCGAAGGCTAATGAAGAATTGGAAAAATTAATTGAAATGTTTGAAGAGTATAGTATTAATTATATATATATACACATATTTTAAAAAATTTTTTTTTTTTTGTTAATTATTAACATTTATATATAATAATAATAATAATAATAATAATAATAATAATAATAATAATAATAATAATAATAATAATAATAATAATAATAATAATAATAATAATAATAATAATAATAATAATAATAATAATAATAATAATAATAATAATAATAATAATAATAATAATAATAATAATAATAATAATAATAATAATAATAATATTCTTTTTTTTTTTTTTTTTTTTTTTTTTTTTTTTTTTCAAATATTTAATATATTAATAAATAATAATAATAATATTATTATTATTTATTATTATTATTTTTTAAAATAGTCCGGCAAATATGGTTTCTAATGAAGTATTAGAAAATGAACAAAAACTTTTACAACAACAAGTGGTAGAAGCCAAACTTAAAAAATTACCAAATTATAATGAATTGAATGATAAATTACAAGCTGTTACTCTACAAATTCAAATTCTTGTTACAAAGATCGAATCCGGTATTCTTTCATTAGATGGTAAGTTTATATATATAATATATTATTTTAATTTTTTTTAATAATAAAGCAAAAATTTTGATGGATATAAAATTTTTAAATATAATTTATATATTTTTTATTTTTATATTTTAACATATTTATTTAATAATTTTTATGTATAATATATATGTATTTTAAGATTATGTAAAGCAATTAAATGATGCTATTGCAAACACTAAAAAGATGGCTGTAACTTTTAAAAAGTATGGTAGAGTTGATTTAGCTAAAAAGGCTTTACTCAGAATAAAAATTATGCAAAAAGAATTAGAAGAAGGTGATGAAGATGAATAATTATGATTACTATAAAATTAAAGTAATAATAAAAAGAAAGAAGAATCTTTCTTTACCAATAACTTTATTTTTCAAAAGAGATGAAATTTTAAAAATATAAATATGAAAATGAAAATAAAAAATCATAATATAGTTCTTTAATAAAATATATAAAGTTAAATAAATTGAAATAATAAAGTAATATATATTATAAAGAAATATGTCGAAACAAAAAATAATAATATAATTTAAACTGTTTAGAATATAAATTCAGCTTAAATGTATATAAGCTTTTAAAAATTAATAATAATAATAATAATAATAATAATAATAATAAAGAAATAAAATAAAGAAAGAATTAAAATATTAATATATATATATTATTATACATAAAAAAAAAAAAAAAAAAAAAAAAAAAAAAAAAAAAAAAAAAAAAACTATAAAATAAAACTATAAAATATAAAATTATATATATTTTTGTATTAAAAAAACTCTATCACATCTTTATATTATAATTAAGAATATTCTTTTTTAATTTTAATTTACTTTTTATTTATATTTAATAACTATTTTATTTTATTTTATTAATGTATGTTTAGTATATTGATAGGATTTTTTAAGTTTATTATTATATTTAATTATTTAAAAATAATAATGAAATTCTATTTTTATATTTATATATATATATTATTTGCTTATTTGCTTTTTATTATAATATATGAAATAATTTATTTTATTATATATATATAAGTGTCAAATTTTTAATTATATATATATATTGTTTCTCTTCCTGTTTATATTTGTTGATTATTATGTTGAATATTAGTATATGTGATTAATGAAATTGATTATTTATTTATTTTTCCTCGAGAATAAATAAATTGAAATACTAAATAATAAAAAGAAAAAAAATCAACTAATTTATTTTTTGCAGTGAACATCATTTAAACCTTGCTTGTTACGGGCAATTTCAATAGCATAGAATTGAAGACGAGTAGCTATTTATATATATTATTCATTACAATAAAGTTATTTATAATAAAAAATAAAATGAAAAAAAAAAAGGAAAAGTAAAAAAAAAATATGAATATACATAAAAAATATTATTAATTAATATATATTGTTATCTTTTAATATTCATATATGTAAAATTTATAAAATAAAAAAAAAAGAAAAAAAGACAAAATAAACAATAATAAAAAATAATATATACCGAAAAGACCATTATCTGGTCCGTATTCACCATCAGCTCTCTTACGTAATAAAGTACCGAAATTGTGGTCTTCAACTTTGTTTTCAAGACCTCTGTGGAATTCTCTCCATTTAGCTTTACTCTTTTCAGACTTGAAGTTGTCTTCATCAATGTTTTTTATATTGAAATTTGGAAAAGTGACAAGGAAAGCTATAAAATATATAAATTATTTATATATTAAGCAATATATATACATTTTTTTCGTTAAATTAACTGTCTTTAATTTCAATTATACTATAATAAATAATTATCTATTTGAATTATTGCATTATATATTCTTTTTATTTTATTTTTTATTTTTTATTTTTTTTAAGAAACATTAAATATTTACCAGCATAAATTTCATCATCACAACTAATAAATTTTTAATATAAAATTATTATAACAAACAATTAGTAAATTCTTTATTAATTATTTATAATATTACAAAAATTAATTAAATTATATATTTGCAATGCATAATAAATAGAATACATACGGAGTTAAACGTAATTTTGAACCTGGAATAGAAGAAATTAATTTCCAGTAGGTTTCGGCATGATGAGTAGCCTTAACAGCCCACTATTTATTAATAAAATAATAATATATATTAATAATTAAAAATATTTAATATTCAAATTAAAACATCGACATTTTCTTATTAAATGTTAAAATTTTAAATTATAAATATTTGACGTTTAAACAATATAGACTTTTTTCCATTGAAAAAAAAGAAAATCATTGATTTTTTAAATTATGAATATTATTTATAATTCATTGTAAAGGAAAAGTTCAAACTAAAATTATATTTCATAATTTATTTTCATTTTATTTACTTGTTTTTCAATTTCTGGAAGATTTTCAGCGTTTTCAGCATCAAAATTTTCGGCCATTTTCTTTATTTTTTATATTACTTTTAAATAATAAATATATTTAAAATTATTGCGTAGTAAAAAAAAAAAAAAAAAAAAAAATAATAATAATAATAATTATAAAAAATTATTTGTATAATTTTAACCAATCATAATTTTATTATATAAAATATATGTAAAATTTTATATGTGTAAATAACATATTTTTTAATTAAGCACATGAAAAAAATTACATTTTAAAATACAGATTTAATCCATTATTTTTAATTTATTTTATAATAAACAACTAAAATTTTATATATATATTTTTGTAAATAAAATTTTAGTTAATCAAATAAAATTAAAAAAAAAAAAACAGCATCGAAATAGTTAGATATTAGAAAAGATACCAGAATATAATTTAAGTAAAAACAAAAGTAAAAAAATAATTAAATTTGAATTTTGAAAAATGAACGGAAGTTATAATAATTTAAATACATCAATTGTTGCAAAACCAAAAAGAAAAAAATTAGTTGGTATAGGGCAAGTTCAATTAAAATGGCTTCGTTTTCGTTGTTACGGTATATACATACAAATTGAAAATTAATAATAATAATAATAATAATTATATTAATAAAAGTAATATATAATTTTTTTGTAAAAAATATATATATATCATTAATAATTGTATATTATATGATATTTATTATTATTCATTTTTCATATTAGATGTTGATAAAACTGTGGATTTTTATGAAAGTATTGGAATGTCTCTTGATTATAAAAAGAAGAAAGAATATAGTGATGATTGTACTTTGGCATTTATATATAAAAATGTTATTTTATCGGAAAAAGATGAATGTGATAATGTTCAACTCGTTTTTGATTATAGTGTAATATATTTAATTTAAATATTATTTAAATTATGATATTATGAATAAAAACCTTTATTTTAATCTCTTGGGAAATGCTATATATTAAATATATAATTTTTATTTTTTGTTTTGATTTTATTATTATTATTATTATTATTATTATTATTATTATTATTATTATTATTATTATTATTATTATTATTATTATTATTATTATGAAAATAATTATTTAGTCATTATATGTACCAACTCTGTCAAATTTAGAGTATGATTATAAAAATGATAAAAAACGATTATCAGAAGAATATTTATTAATTTATGTTCACTTTATAGAAAGATTAATAAAAAGAGTAGATGCAAGAGGTAACATTTTGTTTATAATATTATATGAAGGATTAATAATAGCTTATTTTTAAATATAATATTTTTTAATCTAGTTTCATATTTAAATTTTAATAAAATATATAATTAAATTATTAGGTATAAAATATTATATACCGTTGCAAGAAAGTAATGGTATTAAATATATAATATATAAAGATCCTAATGGAATTGAAGTAAGGTTAATGGAATATCCAAGTCAATTTTTAAATGAAAATTTACTTCCAGTACAAGTAATCTATTTTCTCTCCTTTTTTTTTTAATACAATTGATAGTGCTATTTAATTTATATATTTGTTAAAATGAATAACTCATAAAAAATTATATAATTTTAAATATGTTCATACATAATATTTAACTTATATATATATAAAAAAAAGTGGTTTTCAAAACTTGGTTATTACACTTTATCTATACCACAAGCTGGTATCATATCAGAATATTTACAAAATATTTTTTCAGTTGAGCAAAAGTCACGAAATAAATATTTAACTCCTGCTCAAGAAGCTGTTGCTGCAATTACAGCATCTCTTATAAGACGTGGTGGTAAAAGTTCAAATATTAGTCAAGAAAACAAAAGTAAAGAAAAAAGAAAAGATAATTTGTTCAATGAAACAATGAATGAAAATGATATATTTTTACCAAGTGAAAATAATAACAATAATAGAATGAATATTCGAGGTACAGGAAGAAGTGAAAACGCAAAAATAAAAAGAAAAGGATTTAAAATTTTAGATTATGAAGATATAACATTTGGTAATTTTATATCTACAATATCAAAATTTATTAGTATTTATTTATATATAAATTTAATAATTCGTATAATTTATATTATAATTATTGAATAACAATAACATAGGTTTAACAAGACAACAATATTATTGGTTAGGAGATAAAGATCGAAATAGAAAATGTACGCTATGTTTAATTCAAAAGACACAAGAATATCAACCAAATAATAGTGTTACTCGCGATAAATTTAATTTAGTAGCTATAGGTAATATAAAATATAGTTATTACAAATAAAATAGCTTTATAATAATAAACAATAAAAAATAATAATATATATTCATATCAATGATTTATTAACAATTGTTATTAATTTTGTAATAATTATAGGATTTAAAGTACCAAATCTTGATACAGCAATTAAACAATTAAAAAAAGATTTTGATGATATAGTGGATAATGAAAGAGTTGAACCATGTAATAATTAAAAATTATTATTTATATATATTATTAATATTTAATAATTAATACTATATATTAACAATTTAATAAAACTAATAATAATATATAAAATTCCACATATTAAGTTCAAAAAGGAGGTTATATACGATTTAACAATATTTTAAAAATAGTTGGAATAGAACTTTATTCTCTTAATTATATTTCGAATAAATTAAGAAAATTAAGAAAAATAAAGAATGAATTAGGAAATAAACCTGTATTTCGTGAATATCGACCTTATCAAGATAATGCTATTAATATGAATCATCTGAAAGGTATGGCAAGAAGTTTTAGTGAAGGTGCTTTAGTACCAACTAAATACATAACGGCAGATCATGTACGATATCAAACCAGTGGTTAAAAAGAATTTTTTTTTTTTTCAATTAATTTAAATCATATTAAAGATTTTATATGTTATTTAATAAATAAATAAATAAATATAATATCTATTTGAAAAACATAATTAAAAAACATATCTTTATAAATAATAATAATTAAACACACTTTTTTAAAGATCAATTATTATCACTATTATTAGTATTAAATTATTATTTTAAAAAATAAATTATTTATTTTCTATATTCTATAATTTTTTTTATTAATTGAAATTACATAATAAATATTTTTTATAAAATAAATTAAATTTTAAAAATTAATGAACATTTTTTTTTTAAATAAAACAATTATTAACTTGAAAAAATAAGAATTTTATGTATTAGTTTAAATTAATGGATAAATATTATTATCTAATTTTTCTTTTAGTTTTCTCTGTTTTCTCTTTCTTTTTTTTTTTTTTTTTTTTTTTTTTTTTTTGAATTTTTTTTTTTTTTTTTTGAATTTTTTTTTTTTTGTTTATATTTTTACTGGAAAAAAATATATATAACGAATTATATTTGGTATAAATTATATATATATAAATTCTTTTTAAAAGAATATATAGAAAAATAAAATAAAAATTGAAAAGTAATAATGTTTGTATAATTTAAAAATTAAAATTAAAATAATATAATATAATAATGTTCGTTATAATTAGTCTTCATTATCATCACTTTCTTCTGTAGCATCACTATCATTATTATTACTATCATCTTCTTCCTCTTCTTCTGCTTCTTCTTCTTCATCATCATCATTATCATCCCAAACAATTTTGTTATTTTTTGGTGGTGCTGTAGTATTAGTTTTAACTTCATCAATATCCATTTCCATTGGTTCTGGTTCATCTTCACCTTCTTTAATAATACCAGTATCATTTGGCTTTTCTAATAATGAACCAATTACAGTTAACATATCATTGGCTTTTAAAACACTATCATCATTGTTATTAATGTCATTATTGTCATATTGTTATTATTGATATGGATTAATATATGTATTATAAAGATATTACATAAAATTTTTAAAATATTATTATTATTATATGGAATATAATTATTAAAATCATAATATATATTATTTATTAAATATGTAAAGAAAAGAAATATTAAAATAAAATAAAATAAAAAAAAAAAAAAAAAAAAAAAAAAAAAAACATACTCAACAATAGTAAATCTCATAACACAACCATTACATATCTTTCTTCTTTCACCAAATGTTTCCTTCCAAGCAAATGAATTTTCATCCCATTTGAAATTCTTCTTTCTAATTTTATCAGAAGGAATAGAAGCATTAATAACACCATATAAAAGTAAACCAATGTGATCAGCAGAAACCTTATTAACCTTACCAACTAATTATTTATATAAGTAAGAAATAATTATAAAAGTGATTGTATTTTATATATATAAGAATTATAATGGAAATTAAAATAATTACCAATTTCTAAATTCTTTTTTGGTGAAAATAAGTTAAAGATGACACCAACTTTAACACTGAAATATGGAGAATCAAATAAAATTTCGGCATTTTTTTGTAAAAATTGAATATTTGTATAACTAATTACAATGCCATCAAATTCAGGAACATACCTTTAATATATACATAAAAAATAAATTTAATAATAAACATTTAACATTAATAATTAAAAAATATGATATACGTAATATAATATTTTTTCAATCTTTATATCTTTATATTTAATTCTTATCAAGAATATTTTATATTTTTAAGTAAAATAAAAAGAAAAAGAATATATCTTTGAAATTTAGATTTTTAAAAATTTTTAATTTTAATTTTAATTTTAATTTTAATTTTAATTTTAATTTTAATTTTAATTTTAATTTTAAATTTCTTAATTTTAAAAAGATTATTTAAAATATTTCATATAAACTGAAAATATTAAATTAAATTATGTATTCATTGTTGTATTTTTATCAAGAAGAAAGTTTTTTTGTTATTATTATTATTATTATTTAAACTATTTCTTAGAAAAAATTAAATTTTATAATGAAAAAAAAAATAAAATTTATAGTTTGAGATGAATCTATTAGTAATACCTCATTAAGAGTTTCTTTAAATATTCTTCAACACCTTTACGTGGTTCCGAAATGAAACATGGTGATAATTTTAAAACAAGTCTAGTAACAATTTGCTTGAAATGTGTTTGATTTTTCATTTTTTTTTTTTTTTTTTTTTTTTTTTTTTAATATATATTATATTTTATTTAACAATTAAATATATAGATTTTAAATATTTTATTTAAAAAAATTTTATATAAAAGATAAAAATTTAGAATTTTAACCAATCATGTTTCTTGAATTTTTTATTATTATTATACTTTTTTTTTTTTTTTTAATTTTAATTTTAATTTTTTTTTTATTATTATAAAAAAATAATTAACATTATAATGAATTATTATTTATTATTATATTGATATCATATAAGTATTAGTAAG